>JAKVIS010000436.1:0-73418 GCA_033119425.1 Bufotes viridis | reverse complement strand
CCACAGGGATCTGCAGCAGCCTCTGGCTAGTTGCACACTCAGGCTGCACTGTATACACTGGTATAAGTGCACACACATTACAGGACAGCCCCTACACACAGGGATCTGCAGCAGCCTCTGGCTTGCACACTCAGGCTGCACTCTATACACTGGTATAAGTGCACATACATTACAGCACAGTCCTTATACACAGGGATCTGCAGCAGCCTCTGGTTTGCACACTCACAGGTTGCACTCTATACACTGGTATAAGTGCACACACATTACAGGACAGCCCCTACACACAGGGATCTGCAGCAGCCTCTGGCTAGTTGCACACTCACAGGCTGCACTGTATACACTGGTATAAGTGCACACACATTACAGGACAGCCCCTACACACAGGGATCTGCAGCAGCCTCTGGCTTCCACACTGACAGCAGCAGGGGATTTCCATGCTGAGCAGAGGAAGTAGCTGAAGGGACTTTCCAGTTTTGTAGAGAGAAAAAAAAAAAAAAAAAAGAAGTGTGGGCCGGCGCAGCAGAGGGCGCTGGGTAAGGGGCTTTTTCTGCACCTCATGCGCCCATCTGATTCACCCTTCAATGTCGGGCTTTCTAGATTTGCTTTGAGCAGAGACAGGGGCGTCTGTGAGTGCCGGGCGTGCCCCTCCACACTGCAGGAACCACAGTAAGTAGCCTCTGCCCCCCCACCCCGGGAGGGCGCCCCTTGTATCCTGAGGATCCCCGATCCGATACAATGTAGCACTGTGTCCTCATGTGGGAGGACCATGGCCTTAAAGGGACAGTGCTCCTCAGCGTGAGTCTCCGGGAAGGGGATGGGGGGTTTGGGTATTTTGAAGGGCCTGGGAAACTAGTTGGGTGCCTGACCTCTGGGGGGGTTAGTGTGGCTGTGGGGGGCGTTTACATTGCCCTGTGCCAGGCTCAGCAGTTGTGGTGTGTTGGGCAAGGAGTTAAAAGGTGGTTGATGCTGCACTGGCTATAGGTATGAACAGTGTGATGGCTGCTGCTTTACCCTGTGTATGTATGTTTCTATAGGGGGTGTATACATGGATATACCTGCTTACCATTACATATCCATCTATAATTATATATCTATACTAATGCATAGCTAAATATACTTTCATATTTATATATATATATACACACACACTAGTGCATAGCTAAATATATGTTCATATAGATACATTTACACACACACACACGTTTTATATTGGTATATATATATACACTTATGTATAGCTAAATATGCTTTCGTATAATATATATATATATATATATATATATATATATATATATATATTAGCTAAATATATTTTCATATGCACACTGTTCTGATATATACATTTCAACACTGGCAAACGTAAATGCACGTGTGTGTGTGTATGTATATATATATATATAATGACTGATTTTTACAATACACATCCATCCATTCATACTCCTCCTCCCATGACCATCTACATATATAAGCACATAGAGAGGTTGTGTAACAGATCATTGCTGTTTTGCGCTTGATGATGACCTCCTTCCTGACTCATGCTGGATGGACTGGTTTTATTGAAGTTCCATAAAATTCTCCTTTGTAGGAAAAACTTCTAATTTTTATTTTAGTTTAAATAATTCTCTTCATTGCATGTAACCTCCGGAGCTCGTGGGTGGGCTATGGATACATACAGATCTAGGTGTATTTTTGCTATTCTATGCATGTTATTTGTTTTGTTGCGAGGGCTTGTTTTGTAAATCTTGTATCATTGCATTGTTGTATTGTTATACATTGTTGCAGTCTCTGAGCTGGCAGAGTGCTGCAGATCGCTGCCGCTCTCACATGGCCTCATGAGTTTCTGAGGTCATTTGGTATGGGATGGAAGCGTGTCAGCTGTGCGGTGTCACTGCCCGGCCCCCCATGACTTCGCTCCAGACGTCATGTTCCGACCATGTGAGGTAACTCTGTGAGCGCGCGTTACTACTGCTCTTGTGCAATTCTTACTACCTGCCTTGTGTCAGTTTTTAGTAATCTCCTCCGTCAGAGCAGCAGAACGTTTCCTTGTCTTGAGTCATTGAGAAACCTTTTGTCCGGATGTTTCTTTTTTGATCTTTGGGAATTTTTGCCTCCACATTCTTTACACAACCCTGTGATATAGTGGGGTGAGCAGTGTGTCGTAAGCTCCTATCACATGACTTCAGTCTGGGAAGTTGTTCGGGACACTATGGGGGAAATATTTTGGAACTGCCTTTTACCCTCAGTTCACACTTGCGCGTTTTACAGTGCGTTCGAACGCGCTGTAAAACGCATAACCGATGCAAACCAATGCTTCCCTATGGGACTGGTTCACATTTTCGCGTTTTACCGCGCGTTCGAACGCGCTGAAAAACGCCCGACGCATAAACAAGTACTTGAGCTTTTTTTTGGGCTGTTTGTCGAGCGTTTTGGCCCATAGACTTCAATGGGAACGCGCAACGCTTGTATTTTTGAATTGGCAACATGCTGGAAAGGCCAAACTTCATATAGACAGGGATATTTGGTCATTGGACAACACTGCAGTCAATCACACAAACGCGCGTAAAACACGCGTTTCAGAAACGCTCAGGTCTGAACCCAGCGTTAAGCATTTCCCTTCCTGACGCTGGGCTAGCCCAGGACGATCTAGATTAGCCCGTCAACAGATTATATTGTGCCTTACGAGTATCTATGAGAGTGATGGCCCGTCAGATGTTATGGGGGTCTCTGACATGGCCCTTGGCAGGAGCGGGCTGGGAACTTAGTGGCCATAGAAAAAATACTAAAAGTGGCCCCATTTTGTAGTTGGGTCCAAATGTATGGAAGGCAAGCACAGCAATACCATATTGCGGCACATTATACTACCCCAACAGAGCCAAATACCACAGCCCATCACAAAATACTGCCCCAAAAACCTCCACTGGCCGGCCATGAGGAGGGCCAAGGCGGCCCCCTGGGCATCGGCCCACCGGGAAATTTGCCTGTAAGGTCTATGGCCAATCCGCCCCTGGTCCTTGGCTATATAAAAGGGTCACATTCACACGTCCGCATATATGTCCGCATGTATTCCGCAATTCTGCGCAATACATGCGGACCCATTGACTGTGAATGGGGCACGGAACGATGCGGAGAGCACACACTGTGCTCTCCGCATCAGTTTTTGCGGAGCGCGCCGCCGATCTTACGGTCGCAGCTCCGCAAAAAAGTAGAGCATGTCCTATTCTTGCCCGCAATTGCCCGCAATTGCGGACAAGAATAGACATTTCTATGGGGCTGCCGGCCGGTTGTGTTTATGGATCTGCAATTTGCGGATCCATAAACACTACGGACATGTGAATTTGGCCTAAGCCAGGGCTGGGACCTTGATTCTCATATTGGTGGTGTGTTTCCTCGGGTCAGTCAATAAAGACGTCCACACATTTGACATCCCTGGTCTCTTATGCCTGGGCCCAGTGTCAGACTGTAGTACCTAGGGCCCACCAGGAAAATTTATTTTGGGGGCCCGCCGTACAGATACATTCAAATTTAATAAATATTTTAGCAAGTTTGGTATATGAACATAGGCTGGTTGAGGTGCTGTACATTGAATATATGTATGTGGTGCAGTAAGTCTACTGTGTTATGTGCCACTTGTGCAGGGGGTGGGAGACTAGGGGCCCACCTTGCTCAGGGGCCCACTGGAGGATTCCGAGCCTGCCTGTGCCTCATCAATAGATGGTGGTCTCTGGGCTCATGCACATGGCCCTATACAGATCCCATACTGTACCTCTGTGGGCCTCTAATTTTTGCATACCATATTTTGGAGGTTTTCTATCCTAGAAGAGTCGCTTCTATTGGAAGATGTGGTATCTGGCGCCTTCTTAATATCAAACTGTAGGGACTCGTTATGCTGCCATGCAGGGCAATGCACACAGCTTTCCTTGTGCATGAGCCATACAAATGAGAGAACTGCTGGCCTAATGCTCATCCTGAACCTGCATACACATGCATACTCAGATCAGCCAAGCATACATGTGTTCTGGACAAGGAGAAGGGAGAAATCTGCTTCCAGACACCAATTATCTCCCCAAGAACAAAAGTATAGGGCACTTGAACTCCAACTGCCTGCAACTCGTCTTCTCTGACATCCGTAGGGGGTGATAAGTAATTATGGGGGGAATGGAGTCTTCAGGACTTTCTATCACACTTTATTTTTATTTTTATTTTTTTACAGATATTTCTGCGACTGAAAATCGGTTCAATACACCTGAACTGGGATGTTTCTGCAGCAGGTGCATGGATTTCAGCTGCGCGTGACTATGCCCTAGCCATCCATGTAGATAATTATGTCTCCTGGTGACTTCCTTTTGTAATATCCTGAAGAAATGATCAGATGAGGAAGGAATGGGTTAATGGTAAATGTGTGCAATTTCTGCTTCTGGATCCTGGATTTCCAGGAAGCCATCCTGTTTTACAGCGGTTGCTTATATAAAGGGGAACTATACCTCTCATCATCTTCTGAGGTGTCAGATAGGGTCAAGGAGGCTCGACTCCTGACCAGTTTGATCAATGAAGGTGCTTTGGTAAAGGTGGTTGTACAGGATTGAAAAACGTTGCTGATTTCTTACAGAAACGGCGCCGCACCTTCTTGTAGGTTTGGACAATATTAAATTGAGGAGAATGGAGCGCTGCTTTCTCTTCAAACAGCTGATCGATGCGGGTGCCGACGGCTGGACCACCATCGATCCGATATTCATGACTAGTGATGATCGAACTTGTGTTTTTAAGTTCGGTGTTCGGGTTCGGGTTATCAAATAGTCCCGTTATGGATTCCACTACCACGGACCCTACTGGAATTCTATGACGGCATGCACCACGGAAGCCTATAAGAGGCATTTCATATTCCCCTGTGTCATAATATAAGTCTATGCTGGCCATGATCGTGGTGCATGCCGCCATAGAGGTCAGTTATATTCCGTGGTAGCGGGATTCTTTGATAACCCAAACGCCGAACTTGAAAAACACAAATTCGTTCATCACTATTGATGACCAATCCTGAGGATAGGCCTTTAGTATAGGAAACCAGACAACCCCTTTAAAGTGACACATATTTTAGGACGGACCATGTATTTTGAATTTTTTTTATTTTTTTCTGTAATTGGCACGGGGCACTGCTGCTGATGTTGGATGAAATTTAAAGGTGCAGTTTCCGCTTTAAGGTACACGGCAACACTGGTCGCAGCCAGGATCGCAGAGTGGTGGTGACCCCATAGAAATGAAAGAAATGGCCGCGCCACTCGCAAGAAATCCAGAAGTGTTGGACTAGTGTTTCCTTGTAGCCGTACCCTTAATGCATTATGGAATACATTGTAGCAGATAGTTACAAAGGGGGCAGCTTTGGATTCCACTACCGGAGGATGAAAAAAAGAACGCCTGAATGTATCGCCATTGAGCCTAGAACTCCTGCAGTCATCATTAGGACCAAGGCAGAACCTCCTTTCATCACTGAACACTATTGTTTGCCATGGATGGCTGAATCCGAATTTGCTGGAACGCCTACTTATTTCCTGCATGGTGCAGAGACGCACAGGAATGGGGCTCCATTAGTTCCCATGGCCGTTCCCATTTGGTATTCATGAAGGGAACATCGACCAGCTTACGGTATGTCCAGGACATTGTGGAAACAGTCCTATGGCCTTTTTGGACTCGGGAGACGTGGTGTTCCAACAAGTTAACGCCGCCACACACTGCCCGCACCACACAACCTGCTCCTCAGGGTCTCAGCAGCTCGATCACCAGATTTCTCCCCCGTGGATAATGTCTGGGACTGGATGGGGCAACCACCTTGTCTGAACTACAACTCCAAGGTGAAAGAGCTTGTAATGACCCCAGCATCTCTATGACCGCTACCTGCCTGTATCACTACCACCCAGTATTAATGTGACCTCAACGTACACCCTGCTACTGAACCCCAAATAAAGGGGGCACCACCTTGGTTGTGTGATCATTGATCCTGCGCCTCTAGCAGATTCTACTTCGCCAATCTCGGCTCAATCGTATGACGTTTTCCAGGGCTTCTTCCACTGGTGTATTTACTACCATAAAAGCTAGACTTGGGGTATGTAAATTTGAGGGTTTGGGTCTAGAGGGAGCCCTTATTTTCTACTTGGGGTAGGGCATTTGCATTTCATTTACTGGAAACTTCATTGCCGAAAAGTTTGTCTTTGTCTGAAATGCCAGTTATTCGGGAGCTGCCCTTGATCCCTCCTGTGATTTCCCCTGGGTCGGGGCTGGGGTGGCACACGGGGATTTATGGCACTCGCTGCTGATACTGACCAAGCTGCTGACAGGAAAGTTTTACTTGCATTTCATTGTACGCTCTAGGGCTGGGATCACTGTGTTGCAATGGACATGTGCCTTGGAGAAACATTAGGGGATTTTCATTAAAGGGCCGGTAGCTCTCAAACAGCGAAGCGTACTGTCAACAGTAAACGGGGTGTAGATTTCAGTGGAAAATGTAGAAATCGCCTTCTTTGGTAAGCAGACGTGACCCTTGTGCTGTCATCAGTCTGTTGTTGGGGGTCCATTCTAACAAAAAGCTAATTATTGTGTCTATGGATATAATATAATTGTCAGTGCTTATTAACCCTAGAGGAGAATACTTCTGCAATAGGGTGTGCACTGCAGTGTACCATACTGCGTCCTTGTAAAATCGGAGGCAAGAGGTGCGCATAGATTTCTAGCGGTCATACACATGGCAGAGTTGTATGCATGAAACCTGTATACAGCGCTGCCATCGGGGGGTACAGCCAATACCCCAGTAAGGGGCCCGGACCTGAGTCAGTGTGCACTGGCTGACACCAGTCTGATGGCGTGTCACCCGCCGGACCCAAGGTGTCATCTGTATCGCCGTCCTTAGGAGAGCGATAAAGATGGCTGTGCTGCGGCCGGGCAGGGTATAGAAGCACACAGGGTCCCTAGCAGTATAGAGCCATAGGCACTCCGTGTGCTGCCATATGGTGATACCATACAATAATGTACTTCTATTATTAGATTTTACGAGCAGGGGTATTCCATTAATGGAGCAGGAAAGTCAAATTCCACCTGTCCTCTCTTCAGTCTCTCAGCGGACGTTGGCTTCTCTAGGACATCTTTTGCCCGTGCTACTATAGGCAGTGTACAGGCTCCTCTATTGGTCCCCGCAACGCCGCCGCTGCTTCTCCCCGTGCGCGGATGAAAACACCCCGTGGGGGGGAGCCTTCCTAGCGTCACCCGCGATACTAGGGATGCTGGTACCCAGGAGCGGTGAAGGGAGCCAGGTCAGGGGTCTGGCATATGGGGGGAATTTAATAGTCTTGATAACCCCTTTAAGGGAAGTCAGCACTCGCACAGAATGCGGCCTTCTTCTCAAACAGCTGATCGGCTGGGGGTGCCTGGGGTTGGACGCCCGCCAATCTCATCGGTCATCAATAGAAAATCCCAGAAAACCCGTTTAATGTCTCTATGTTCTTGTAGAATTTGACTAAGTGGACAATTCCTTTAAGGCTTCCATATTAATTTGTATTTCCTGTAATTTTATTTTGGATCTGCTCTACCACTGGCGCCAAAATATAATTTTTTTTTAACCAGTCTAGGCAGTGCAAACTGAAGCATGGATCCGGTCTTGATGATCAGAAACTCTTTATATTTCCAAGGAAAATAGGGGCAAATTTTCATCTGTCACGTCCACCACTTCCAATTTTGGGAGTTTCTTCTTCCCTTTCCCTATGTACCCGATCCTTGATCTGACCGACCTTCGTGGACCAAGTCCCGTTGTCTTCTCCTCTGAGGGTAGCCGTACCGTCAACACGTACCCAAGTAGTTTCAGACTTGATCTTATCACTTGGTGACATCTTGTAGACTCGGAGCTTGGATCGTATGAGTCAGTGCAATTCCATTGGAGTGGGCAGTGTTTGACTACTCAGAGTATTTTGGCTTGTGAGTAGAGAAGGCCTGGATCTATGTGAAGAAAGTGGGCTGCAGCCCAATTTTTTGAGCTCGGCAAGACGTAGGTGGTGGGTGAACAGTCTCTACAGACGTGTCGTGAATTTTTTGGAAAAACCTTTTTAAGAGAAAGCTTAGAATCCTGATAACTCTTCTGTGTGGTAGTAAATTGTTGTGTTTTTGTTTTTTTTAGGTAGGAGAATTGTTATTGTCTCTGCTTTTTTCAAAATTTGATCAATTTCAAGGTGCATTATAATTTGCTCATATTTCTTGGTTCTTTTTGCTGGGGATTTCCCTTCTCGGAGAACCGTGTGTATATTTTTTTTTTATAATCACATGGAAAAGCCTCTTCTCTAACCTTTTCACCTATATAATCCTTGTCATACCAAAAAAACAGTACCCCTTCCTTTTTCACATTCTTAAGAGTTCAGTAAACTTCAGTAACGACTGACACCCAAATAGATCAATAGGTAAATGGGAATGACTGGGGATGTACAGTGATGAGGAAACTTCTGTTTTCAAGTTCGGCGTACAAGGTTCAGGTTATCTAAGAATTCTATTGCGGACTCCGCTACCACGGACCATCACTTACAGTCCTTGGTAGCGGAATCCATAACGGAATTCTTACATAACCCGAACCTTGTACGCCGAACTTGAAAACAGAAGTTCGCTCAACACTACTTTTAACTTCTAGACACAGATTTCCGGGGAGAGAATGACGGGCATGTTGGACTTTGACATACCCGATCCAGCCACTCGCCAGAGGTGTTTGACGGCTGCTTTTTTTTCCTCTTCTCATTCAAAATGCATGCATGCTTGACCGAGCTGAGCATGCGTGTGTTTATAGGAGGATTGGCTAATGTTTATCTCATGTGTATGGCCGGCTGCTCCTTTTCTTGTACTGATCTCGAGTTGTCTGCTCCAGTCGCCTCTAAAGCTGCATGTAGGGTTTTGCTTGTATTAACAGAGAACAGTGCATTGTGGGAGCTGGTAGGTCACACGACTGACTGTACGATGGAGACCTTTGGACGATTGAAATCAACATCTATGTCAATACTTACCTCCTAATGGGTCTAAATAGTGGGAGACATAGGTGAACATTCATGTGGATGGCGATTTGGATCCAAACAAGGCCTGTGACAACAATGCACGGCCCCCTCCAAGCTGGAGGGGGCATGTAGTCATTGGGTTCATTCAGTAGTGCAGTCTCAGGCTTTGGACCTGTAACTTCAGCGGATCACATCTCATCACAGAAATCAGATATCTACAAACCGTTCTCACATTTGGACGGATGCTGAAGGGTCCTTTTTATGTGTGTATTCAGATGGGACTTTGTCGCCTCAGTCCAGCAGTCTGTGGGAAAGCTGGGTGACAACAGTGTACCAGAGAGCTCCTGGGGGGGTTGTCACTTAGCTTTTGCAGAGCCCCGAATGATAAATCTGGTGACACATCCTTCGTATTATTGCTACTGAGCTAGGTAGATCAGGCCATAGAAAAGCTGGGTGACAGCCCTAGTAGTAGTCTCCTCAAAGGGGTTCTCCGGGAATTAAGAAAATAAAATACTTAAATATTACTTTAGTATAAATATATTCCTAAATACCCTTTATTAGCTATAATGGTTCATTTTGTCTAGGGAGCAATCATTAGGAGAAATCAAATGGCCGCCGTCCTATTAGTTCACACAAAACCTGTCCTAATCACACAGCAGGACAAGTTACTTTACAACACTGAGCTAAAGAGCTGCCTCAGCCTCCTCTCTACTTGTCAGGGATTATGACCCTGACTACAGCTAAGATCTTCAGCTGAATCTCTGTAGGAATGGAGTTCACGAGGAGACATGAAGTACAGAGAGGACGGACAGGACAGACTGTGGTAATGGAGACTGCATACAAGTGCCGCTGCTCATTATCTACACCCCCACTATCCTCTCCATTCCTAAAGAAATTCATCTGAAGATCATCTAAAACTGTATTCAGAATCATAATCCCTGACAAGTACGAGAGGAAGATGGCGCAGCTCTTTAACTCGTCCTTCTGTGTAATTAGGACAGGTTTTGGTGTGTACTAGTAGGATGGCGGCCATTTTATTTTTCCTAATGATTGCTCCCCGGACAAAACGAGCCATTATAACTAATGAAAGGTACTTGGTAATATATTTATAATGAAGTCATTTTTAAGTATTAATTAATCTTAATTCCCGAATAACTCCCCTGCATAACAGAAACGGGACAGATCTGTTTTGCAGCCCATAGACTTCGGTTATGACGGAATGAATTAGAGGCATTCCGTTATGCATTCCGTCATAGAATTGCGTGATGGTCCATGCTAACAGACTCCATAACGCAATTCACATTTTACCAGTAAACAAAGCATGAACGAATTTCAAAATAGGAAATTCGTTTATCTCTAATCATAATACACACCTCAGCTGCTGCAGAACCTCGTAATACACACCTCAGCTGCTGCAGAACCTCGTAATGCGCACCTCAGCTTGTATAGAACCCCGTAATACACACCTCATCTGCTGCAGAACCTCATAATACACACCTCAGCTGCTGCAGAACCTCCTAATACACACCTCATCTGCTGCAGAACCTCGTAATACACACCTCAGCTGCTGCAGAACCTCCTAATACACACCTCAGCTGCTGCAGAACCTCGTAATACACACCTCAGCTGCTGCAGAACCCCGTAATACACACCTCAGCTGCTACAGAACCTCGTAATGCACACCTCAGCTACTGCAGAACCTCATAATACACACCTCACCTGCTGCAGAACCTCATAATGCACACCTCAGCTTGTGTAGAACCCCGTAATACACACCTCAGCTGCTGCAGAACCCCGTAATACACACCTCAGCTGCTGCAGAACCTCGTAATACACACCTCAGCTGCTGCAGAACCTCGTAATACACACCTCAGCTGCTGCAGAACCTCGTAATACACACCTCTGCTGCTGCAGAGCCTCGTAATACACACCTCAGCTGCTGCAGAGCCTCATAATACACACCTCAGCTGCTGCAGAGCCTCATAATACACACCTCAGCTGCTGCAGAACCTCATCATACACACCCCAGCTGCTGCAGAACCTCGTAATACACACCTCAGCTGCTGCAGAACCTTGTAATACACACCACATCTGCTGCAGAACCATGTAATACACACCTCAGCTGCTGCAGAACCTCGTAATACACACCCCAGCTGCTGTAGAACCTCGTAATACACACCTCAGCTGCTGCAGAGCCTCATAATACACACCTCAGCTGCTGCAGAGCCTCATAATACACACCTCAGCTGCTGCAGAGCCTCATCATACACACCTCAGCTGCTGCAGAACCTCATCATACACACCCCAGCTGCTGCAGAACCTCGTAATACACACCTCAGCTGCTGCAGAACCTTGTAATACACACCTCAGCTGCTGCAGAACCTCGTAATACACACCTCAGCTGCTGCAGAACCTCGTAATACACAACCCAGCTGCTGCAGAACCTCGTAATACACACCCCAGCTGCTGCAGAACCTCGTAATACACACCTCAGCTGTCGTGGAACATCACAATATATGCCTCAGGTGCAAGTTGCTATAAAGAGCGCCATATAAAGTATTTAAATACTATATATCAGTACGCAGTGTATTCGGCGGTATCTTCTTTGCCCGGGGTTGGGTAACTCCAGGTTCCTGGTTTCCTCTACCTAATGATGTAGTGCTGATGGTTATCATCGCTTTTTATAAGAAGCACAAATTATCTGCCAAAAGTCCGACCATCGATAACCGTAAACTAGATATGACAGGAATGTTGCTATTCAGAGAAGTAGACAATGCACCGCCCTCTCCTGCTTGCTGACTGTCGCCAGTTACCATATACTCTGGTTTTAAGTGTTTGTGGTGACCCTCAAATCCTTTTACACTACAACTTTGTGAACGGTGGTGCTCCGACTTCCAGGACCCTCACTGATTCCAAAATCGAAGACCATGAGGTCCGTTAGGCAGTTCTGCCCAGCGGCGCTCCTGATTCTACCAGCAGGAATATGTCTCATGCGTGGCTGCTTCCTGGTTATGTATAGAAAGGGATTTTCCATTTTCATGTAAATGAAGCGTAATCGTTGTAAAAAGAAAAGTTCTGCAACTTTCTAATCTATGTTGTGTTTCGATTCCTCACTTGTCTCCAGATCGGTCTCCTCACTTGTCTCCAGTGTGGGGGGGTCTTACTCACTGCACCCCCGCCAGTCATCTGCTTGGATGGACTGCAGCACTTGGATAAGAGCCTGGGCCATTTCATAGTATACTGGGCCGAGCGCCATTCATTGTATAGTGACCGTGCTGCAGCTCAGTCCGCTCGCTTCAAGGTCATGTGACTGATGGAGGGGTCGATGAAGAAGCCACAGAGCTCACCCGAGCGCCATAGCCCCTTCAAACAGCTGGTCGGCGAGAGTGCCAGGAGACGGACCCCCACGATTATAAAAAGATCCTGAGCATCCATTATGCACATTTTGCATCTGTTTTAGCCATTTCCACCTGACATCTGTTTTTTTTAGACAGGGAAAAAAAGTCCTGCATGCCAAAAAAAACTGATCTCAGACGGAAATGACTTCGGGTACTTATAATGTGGGCGGGGGCGGTGTTACGGCGCAGCGCACGGCGAGAGGCCGCCGGACTTAAAAGTTGGACATGCAGTACTTTTAGTCCGGCGGCCTGTCGCCGTGCTGCGCCGTAGCTCTGCCCCCCATTATAGTCAATGGGGACAGAGCGGCAGTCTGGCTGCAGGGCGAAATAGCGGCAGGACGGATCCGACAGGAGCTTGTCGGATCCGTCCTGCCGCAAGTGTGAAAGTGCCCTAAGGCTGGGAACACACCTAAGCATTTCTGAATCGCGCGTACAACGCGCGTTTTACCCGTGTTTTTGGATGCGCGTTTTTGTAACTAAGAAACGCGCATCATACGCGCGATTCAGTGATTCTCCCCTATTTCAGCATGGTCCATAGGCGCGTTAAAACGCCCAAAGAAGCTCATGCTGAAGCGACAGCGTTGGCGTTTTCAGCGCGTTCAAACGCGCTGTAAAACGCCCAAATGTGAACCATGCCCATAGGGAAGCATGGCTTTCCACATGTTGAGCGTTTTACAGCGCGTTTGAACGCGCTGAAAAACGCTTAGGTGTGTACCTAGGGTAAAATGGATGCAAAATGTGCATAACGGATGCTTAAAATATAGGATTCTTTTTTTTTTTTTTTTTTTTGGGGGTGGGGGAGGGGTTCTGTTCTTCTGACGGATCAGAAGAATGGAAGCTGAAACAGTGATGTGAACTCTAAAATCTGCACAGACCTAAAGCATCTCAGTGCTCACATCTCCAGTGATTAATTTCGTTAGTCTGTTCCGTCAGAGGAACAGACTACCGGAGTTACCATATCCGGCGTGGCAGTACCACCGCTGGATCCCCATTGATTATAATTGGATCTGACGAGGATCCGGACGTTTTCCGGAATAAAGTGCTGGCTTTTGGGCAAACAACATACAGCTTTATTTGTCCAGCCAAAAATCAGCATTTATGCCAGAAAGCGGCAGGGGATCTGTACGGCGGTATCCATCCGGTAGACTAATTGTCAGAGATGTGAACCTAGCCTTATCTCACAGAGCATCGTCTACACTGGATTCAATTGTAGCAAACCTGCAGCTGTGAGATGTATTGGGTTCTGTGTTCATTTTTAATTTTAAGGTTACTTTCAGGGAACAGGGAAAAATAAGGGCCGTCATGGTCGTTTTGCCTCAGTGTGTGCATCCATTCTTGGTCGTTTATCCGTTTTTTAACGCTCGTTTTGCATCAGTTTTAGGCCTTATTCACACGTCCGCATATATGGCTGCATGTATTCCGCAATTCTGCGGAATACATGCGGACCTATTGACTGTGAATGGGGCACGGAACGATGCGGAGAGCACACACTGTGCTCTCCGCATCAGTTTTTGCGGAGCGCGCCGCCGATCTTACAGCCGCAGCTCCGCAAAAAAGTAGAGCATGTCCCATTCTTGCCCGCAATTGCGGACAAGAATAGACATTTCTATGGGGCTGCCGGCCGGGTGTGTTTATGGATCCGCAATTTGCGGATCCATAAACACTACGGACGTGTGAATAAGGCCTTAAACAACAGATGAATTTCATAGTTTTTTTTTCTCAGTATAGATCATTTTGCCCCCTCCTCACTTGAGCCAGCAGGACCTGTCTCTCCAGGCATGGTGATATCAGGTCAGGTCCTGGTGCCTCCAATGAGGAGCAAGTGTCCCCATGCATGTGGATGAGTTGTTGTTTTTTATTTTTTTGTTGGGATGAGGGGCCTGATTATGGCCACTATGAGAAGAGATATGGATGAAGTATTATTTTTTTAACCCCTGAATGGCCAGTTTTTGTTTTTTTTGTGTTTTTTTTTTTTGTGTTTTTTTTTTTTTTAATAGCATACACTTTTTTTTTATGTCTTTTAAACAGGTGCACTTGATTTCAATGGGGTCCAGTCATGTGAATAGCCCCATAGACTTTAATTGGCTCTGAAGACGGCCGGGTGACGGCCCTTACAAAAAACGGATGTCACACTGCCATTTTTCACTTGTCCTGTGAATGTAGCCTAAACAAGGATGCTGCTCTCCACTGACAGCAAGCAGAGAGTTTGACAATGGTGACTTATTCAAAGACACGATCATAAAAAGACCCCTCAAATCTCATTTTGTCGCTTTATTTTTTTCACGTCGACCTTGCAGAAAGGGAAAGTGACGTAATGTCCTGGCCGATAGTCAGGCCTGCAGATTACACTTCATAATAGCCAGGAAAGAAAGGCACAAAGGGGGCAGAGCGCCCGCGCTATTCTAGTATTCACAATGGGCGTGCAAATTGCTGCAGTGTTTGGATTTGGGGGCGAGAGGGCGGCTGTTCCAGGACTGGATGATTTCGGGGTTGTCAGGGTGATGTTATAAAGGTATAATTGATTATAATTAACGCAAGTAAAGCCGAGGACGGTGTCCTGGGGATTTTTTTTCCTATAAATCTCTTTTTACTTAGAAAGACTTGGCTATTATGGTATAAAGGAGCAAGAAGTGAAATCTACATCAAGACTTGTACGTTAGGGAGTTGTCTTATGAGCGACTGCACAAATACTCGTATTGTTCGAGTTGCCCGCTGAAACGTTGTATTCTGCTGACTGGTTGAGCAGCCGTGTGGACGTTGAGTTGCAGGTGGCTCCTGCTTTTAGGGCTTCTGTAGACTGCAGAGTCTAGGTGGCGGCATGCACAGTGCCTGTGCTTGCGTATTACGGCTCTGTCGGCACTCGCGGTGCTGCGGGTATGGTGTCCCGGAGATATTCTACCGTGGAGCCCCAGCCTAAGACGCAATGAGAACGGCTTCATATTGAGGCATCTTCCAAGGGTCAACCTTGGACTCGTGGCGCAGATTGCGCGGCAAATGCAATTCTTATTTTTCGACGTGTATTTGGCCGTATGCCCATAGGTGCGGTATTGTGACCCTCGTGCAACCCGAGGCTTGTAGGGGAGCCTGATACATCCGTATTCATGACTTCCAAGTGGGAATGCAAAGGATGTCCTAAATGTTTAAGATGGGATTGTCCCTTTAAGAACTGCAATGACTCGTAATAGACCTACAAGGGAGGGAATGGCTAATAATGCAATTCCCTAATGTGCAGACAATGATTATGTACGAAGGAACCTGCATTAAATCATTTGTTTTAAAAATCCTTTTCTTGACAGTTGCCACCGGCCAGCTTTGCAGCTCATTTTGGCCACTAGGGAGCTGTTCTATTGGCTGTCATTTCAGGATATTTCAGCCAAACAACAGATTTGTTGGATTTGATGAACTGCTGTAGATACAAATAAAAGTTGTCATGTAGGAGGAAGAAGCCCCGAGAGCGAGTGCAATTCCGACTTTTAGCCAAAAACTGCTTTTGCATCTCCAGGCTTTTGCTGGTCACACTGGTCAGCCTCCAGCTGGGCAGCGGGCCAATCCTGACTGTTATTGTGCAAGTTTGAAAAGAAAAAGGATTTCACTTTCAATTTAATACAGAAAAAAACCTCTTTAAGTCATTGAACATTACACAGAAAAGTCTTGGAAACTTTCCGCAGGGAAGTGCTATTGACAGGGACTTGAGGATGTAATCTGCAATCTCTCGTGCAGGTAATCCCCTAGGCATCACATATACTACAGCAGCCACCGGAGGAAGAGGACGTCAGTTGTGCACGCTGCAGGGGACTCGGAGGTTGTATAGGATTTCAGATACTTGCACTTGGGGAATAACAGAAAATTGGACAGTGGCGACTTACCTCCTGGGTGTAGGTGAACGCTTTCTGGGATCTGGGTGAACGGATGTTTACAGCAAATCCAAAAATGGCTGTTATATTCTGTATCTGGTGAGTAGGATTGCATGGTATATCTACTGAATATCAGCAGAATAGTGAGTGCAGCTCTGGAGTATAATACAGGATGTAACTCAGGATCAGTACAGGATAAGCAATGTAATGTATGTACACAGTGACTCCACCAGCAGAATAGTGAGTGCAGCTCTGGAGTATAATACAGGATGTAACTCGGGATCAGTACAGGATAAGTAATGTAATGTGTGTACACAGTGACTGCACCAGCAGAATAGTGAGTGCAGCTCTGGGGTATAATACAGGATGTAACTCAGGATCAGTACAGGATAAGTAATGTAATGTATGTACACAGTGACTCCACCAGCAGAATAGTGAGCGCAGCTCTGGTTTATAATACAGGATGTAACTCAGGATCAGTACAGGATAAGTAATGTAATGTATGTACACAGTGACTGCACCAGCAGAATAGTGAGTGCAGCTCTGGAGTACAATACAGGATGTAACTCAGGATCAGCACAGGATAAGTAATGTATGTATACAGTGACTCCACTAGCAGAATAGTGAGTGCAGCTCTGGAGTATAATACAGGATGTAACTCAGGATCAGTACAGGATAAGTAATGTATGTACACAGTGACTCCACTAGCAGAATAGTGAGTGCAGCTCTGGAGTATAATACAGGATGTAACTCAGGATCAGTACAGGATAAGTAATGTATGTACACAGTGACTCCACTAGCAGAATAGTGAGTGCAGCTCTGGAGTATAATACAGGATGTAACTCAGGATCAGTACAGGATAAGTAATGTATGTACACAGTGACTCCACTAGCAGAATAGTGAGTGCAGCTCTGGAGTATGATACAAGATATAACACAACACATCTGGTACTTGTGGTTCTGGTTGCTTCATCCAGCCTGCATTGCTCTGCTCTTTTCATAGAATTGACTAAAGGCTAATTTTTCTCACTCGTACGGAGCCGCACAGCAGGTTGATGTTTCTATTAATATATCGTAGAAGAAAAAGCCCCTCCGAGGAACACGTTTCAGATGATGGAAAATATTTTATCGAGGTTGTAGCCGGAACCTGGTCTTGCATTGTCTTCACAGTTTATTTTCTAGTTTGACTTTTATTCCTCCAGACAATAGTTTTAGGAGGGGAATTAACATAAAATGTGACCTTATAAGCCAGGGCAGTACCATAGAGGCAACCACTGGGGCTGCCATGGGGCCCCTGGACTGAGCCTGGCTCATCCCGATGGGAAAGTGACCTCCCCCTTCCTCTCCAGGGGGCGCTAGTGAGAAGACACACGTGGCGGCACATACCATAACTGTTAGATTCAGTCTCCTTCATTCCCCATGGATTTGTTTTACTTGTCTTCCCGCCTCAAGCATTAAACCGTTTCTACGTGTTAAAGGGTAAAGGATGTAAATGAAGACGCCCTTGAGCACCGCGCTCAAGTAGAGGCAAGTGAGAAATGATTATGTCTGAGAGGGACGCCGGCTTTCTACTTCTTTGTCTGACAGGTGAATATAGGCCTCATGAGTAGTCCTCTTATTATTATTTTTTATCCTCTATTCACCTCGAAAGCTAAGCTCAGAATTGTGTATTGTGCGGCGACAGATGGGAGATCCGACAACAGACCCCGCTGATGTCTGATCTTTCCCCGGCACAGCTGGAGGCGCGGGCCTCGTCATAGATTTGGAACATCCTCTAGCAGGCCGTCTGCCATACCGAAATCTAGTGCAGCCTCCTAGCTGGCATGAATGGCCCCGCTCCCTCCCTGCCCTCACAACGTAAAAGTGGCAAGGGCAGTGTGGAAACGGCAACAAAATGTTTTCGTAGTGGCGGTTTTATACCACGGGGTAATGATAAATAATCCTTAAAATTTTTAAGTAGATTTCAACTTTTTGGAGTAAACGTGAGACACTTTCAGGGCAGGATTGGATGTTTCTGTGTGAACTCACTGCAGGCAGTTAGCCTCTAAAGACTTGCTATAGATGTATATACCGTATTTTTCGCTTATAAGAAAAAACATTTTTTTAACCAAAATGTGTGCTTTTGGTGGGTTTTGAACTAATGGTGGTTTATGGATGACACTGTTATGGGGGATCTGTGGATGACACTGTTATTGGGATCTGTAGATTGCACTGTTATGGGGGGGGGGGGTCTGTGGATGATACACTGTTATTGGGATCTGTAGATGGCACTATTAAAGGGGCATCTATGGATGACGCACTTTTTTGGGGGCATCTGTAGATGACACTGTTATGGTGGGATCTGCGGATGACACTTATGAGGGAGGGATCTGTGGATGACACTGTTATGGGGGATCTGTGGATGACACTTTTATGTGGGGGGGGATCGGTGGATGACACTGTTATGTGGGGGGGGGGAATCGGTGGATGACACTGTTATGGGGGGGGGAACGGTGGATGACACTGTTATGGGGGATCTGTGGATGACACTTATGGGGGGGGATCTGTGGATGACACTGTTATGGGGGATCTGTGGATGACACTGTTATGTGGGGGGGATCTGTGGATGACACTGTTATGTGGGGGGGATCTGTGGATGACACATATATAGCATCTTATGGTATATTGGTGTCATCCACAGATCCCCCCCATACCAGTGTCACTGTGTAAATAGTGACCCCCCCAATACAGGGGGTGGAGGCCGGCAACTGCTGTTGGAATTGCGGCGGGGCTTCATTTATAAAGTGGGAGGAGCATGCGCGTGATGAAGTGAGTGACCGGCCGCCCTGCCTGTTGCGGAGTAGATAGTGAGTACTACAGAGGATTTGTCTACTGCAGTTTGCCATACTTTAACAAAGCTCCCATTACTACACTTTACATATAAAGACTGCTGTGCGCGAGGCCCGGTGTAATAGAATACAGTGACTGCACCGGGCCCCGCCGCAATTCCAGCAGCAGTTGCCGTCCTCCCTCCCCGCTGATACATCGCAGGCTGCGCTGTGCAGCATCAAGGCTGGCAATGTATCAGTGTTAGCAAAGTAAAAATGGCAGCATTCGTTTTATAAGACGCACTGCCATTCCCCCCCACTTACAAAGCGAACAATACAGTATTTTTTTTTTGTTATTTTAGTTGTTTTTTTTTGCTATTCTTTGTTTTTATTTTTATTTTTTGGGCTTTATCAATTTTTGTTCTTTGATTTTGCTTTTTATATTTCTGTTTTATGTTCTTTGTTGCTTTTTGTTATACGGTTTCTGTCTTTTTATGTTCTTTCTTTGTATTAGCTTATTTTGTTGTTTTTGTTGCCTTTTGTTATAATCTTGTTTTATAGTCTATTTTTATTATTGTTTTTTCCGTTTTTGTTATAGTATTTCTTTGTTATTCTTAGTTGTCTTTATTTTTTTTGTTCTTTTTTTATCCTTTACCTTTTCTGCTTGTGTGCAGATTAATGAGGCTTTATACTAACAAGAACTTGGAAGAAGTTTCTCATGATAAATATACAGAACATGGGATCTCCCTGAAGAAACATGAGAAGAAGATTTTCTTGTAACTTTGCTTATAGCCCATTGCCCTGTTTTGTTGGTGATAAAATTAGTTTATACACTGACAACAACAAAAAATGCAACCAGATAAAAATTTGGGATTGCTGCAAAACTCGTCATGCATTTATGTCTGAGGCAGATATGTAAATGATTTCATTACTTATCCTGTGCTGATCCTCAGTTACAGCCTGTATTGCACTCCAGAGCTGCACTCACTATTCTGCTGGTGCAGTCACTGTGTACATACATTACATTACTTATCCTGTACTGATCCTGAGTTACATCCTCCTGTATTATACTCCAGAGCTGCACTCCCTATTCTGCTGGTGCAGTCACTGTGTACATACATTATTTATCCTGTACTGATCCAGAATTACAACCTGTATTATACTCCAGAGCCGCACTCACTCTTCTGCTGGGGCAGTCACTGTGTACATACATTACTTATCCTGTACTGATCCTGAGTTACCTTCTGTATTATACTCCAGAGCTGCACTCACTATTCTGCTGGTGGGGTCACTGTGTACATACATTACATTACTTATCCTGTACTGATGCTGAGTTACATCCTGTATTGTACTCCAGAGCTGCACTCACTATTCTGCTGGTGGAGTCACTGTGTACATACATTACATTACTTATCCTGCACTGATGCTGAGTTACATCCTGTATTGTACTCCAGAGCTGCACTCACTATTCTGCTGGTGCAGTCACTGTGTACATACATTACTTATCCTGTACTGATCCTGAGTTACATCCTGTATTGTACTCCAGAGCTGCACTCACTATTCTGCTGGTGCAGTCACTGTGTACATACATTACTTATCCTGTACTAATCCTGAGTTACATCCTGTATTGTACTCCAGAGCTGCACTCACTATTCTGCTGGTGCAGTCACTGTGTACATACATTACTTATCCTGTACTGATCCTGAGTTACATCCTGTATTGTACTCCAGAGCTGCACTCACCATTCTGCTGGTGGAGTCACTGTGTACATCATTGCTCATATTGTACCACAAAAATTCATATCACCCTCAAATTCAGACCTTTGTAAATGTGGGGCTTCCCATGTTCGGTCACAGAATTCCAGTGAAACTCATTCTTGGGAAGCCCCGTACCATCATGTTCTGGTAAATGACTGGATTTGTTCTTTCATTGTTTTCAAAGGAAGTTTAGAATCAGAATTGAAGCCGGAATGTTGGTGTCAGCAGCGTGCACACGGAGGAGATGATGATGAATGGATCGTTGTGTGTTAGCGCTAGGACGCCACCTACTGTATAGTTAAGAGGGAAGATTTTATAACAGATGACCTCTCCTCTGGATTATAAAGTCTTGGAAAAACCCTTTAAACATAAAGCTGTGCATATGGAAGTATTAGGTGACATATTCTGATAACCGCTATTTTTGCAGTTTTCAGTTTTTTTTGGCTATGCTAGTGCTGTGCTCCAGGAGAAGACGGGAAACTTAGGCACCTGGGCTGGGATTAGTAGAGTTAATTTGCCCTTGGAATACAGCAATGTAATGTATGTACACAGTGACTGCACCAGCAGAATAGTGAGTGCAGCTCTGGAGAATAATACAGGATGTAACTCGGGATCAGTACAGGATAAGTAATGTAATGTATGTACACAGTGACTGCACCAGCAGAATAGTGAGTGCAGCTCTGGAGTATAATACAGGATGTAACTCAGGATCAGTACAGGATAAGTAATGTATGTATGTACACAGTGACTGCACCAGCAGCATAGTGAGTTCAGCTCTGGAGTATAATACAGGATGTAACTCGGGATCAGTACAGGATAAGTAATGTATGTACACAATGACTGCACCAGCAGAATAGTGAGTTCAGCTCTGGAGTATAATACAGGATGTAACTTAGGATCAGTACCTAATAAGTAATGTTTGTACACAGTGACTCCAGCAGCAGAATAGTGAGTGTGGCTCTGGAGTATAATACAGGATGTAACTCTGGATCAGTATAGGATAAGTATTGTAATGTATGTACACAGTGACTGCACCAGCAGAATAGTGAGTGCAGCTCTGGAGTATAATACAGGATGTAACTCAGGATCAGTACAGGATAAGTAATGTTTGTATACAGTGACTCCAGCAGCAGAATAGTGAGTGCAGCTCTGGAGTATAATACAGGATGTAACTCTGGATCAATACAGGATAAGTAATGTATGTACACAGTGACTGCACCAGCAGAATAGTGAGTGCAGCTCTGGAGTATAATACAGGATGTAACTCAGGATCAGTACAGGATAAGTAATGTATGTACACAGTGACTGCACCAGCAGAATAGTGAGTGCAGCTCTGCAGGAGAGGACAGGATGAGAGTCTATAATATAATGCCCATACTGAAATCTGTAAACTTGTGAGATTCTGTGTGAGTTCTGTGACAAGTCCGTCCTGACACAATAGAAAACGGATCCGTCCCCCATTGACTTTCAGCGGTGTTCATGGCGGTGATGCGTCTTGGCTATAGAAGACATAATACAGCCGGATCCGTCCATGATGGATGCTTGCGGTTGTCTTATTGTAACGGAAGCATTTTTGCAGATCCATGATGGATGTGAAAGTAGCCTCAGCTGTAAAGACTTCCCAACTAACTTTGTGACTACTGAGAAAAAAACCAAATATACGATGTCTAAGATGATTTTGGAATGAGGAGGGGCTTGTATCCCCAAGGTGTCCGTGCTCATTTCTGGGTGTTGCACCAAGCAGAAGGTTAATAGTGATGACTAAGAGAATGCGAGTGTGTTATCGGGCACGTCCTGCAAGCCTGAGAAAGGATTGTCATTAGTGAATTTAACACACACAAGAAATTATTATCATTATTGGCTATTTATAATGGTTATACTGGTAATTCTGTGTCATGGGCTGCCAGTTCCCAGTACTCAGGAAACACTTCCTAAAGGAAATTTGAACATTATCTGCATTTTCAATCGTTTTCATTATGTTTGACGCCAAACGATCTGCTATGGTCGTAAGGCAGCTGGCTGCAGCAAGAGCCTCTGTCTTCTGCTGTGTCTGAAATAAGGTCTAATAAGGTACTGTAGTTAGGTATGAAGATGTCTTCGTTACCTGCACATTTATAATTGTCACCCATAGGCCCAACAGTGAGTCTGAATAATATATTGTATCGTTACTGTGGGAAACCTTAGTTTTTACCCCTTTTCCTGCAGTAATGCTGAGGTGCATTCGTATCGCGTTCAGTAACCAGGGCCAAAAGATATATGCAAGGTGCTTTCTTAAAGGGCTGTTCTTGTACAGGACGGAGCCGCATTTTAAGTTTGCCCGTATTCAACCATGCATGGTATAAGATCTGTTCATGGAGTCCTGCAAGAATTTTTTTTTTTTTTTTTTTAGGAGGGGTAACAGATAAATATGTGGGTAGTGTATAAAAATAATTGCATTACAACACCCAAATTATCTTCACTGTGGGTGGCGGTGGCTTGTATCCGAAGTGGTCATCGGGTAGGGACATGGAGCAATGGAAATGAAGCATTAATGGAAACAATAATACCTCCCGGCAGGATGTGCATTGTAAAATTTTTGAAGATTATGCAGCGTGAAAGTGGAAAAAGAATGATGGGCATAGAACAAATGAAGAAACGTTACCTAAACAGATCACTACCTACAAAATTACATTTAAATAGCTACTTTCCAGGGGTAAATATTGTAGTATTTATATTCTTCTACATGGGTAGCAGTATTATAGTAGTTATATTCTTGTACATATGAGCAGTATTATAGTAGTTATATTCTTGTACATAGGAGCAGTATTATAGCAGTTATATTCTTGTACATAGGAGGCAGTATTATAGTAGTTATATTCTTATACATAGGAGGCAATATTATAGTAGTTATATTCTTGTACATAGGAGGCAGTATTATAGTAGTTATATTCTTGTACATAGGAGCAGTATTATAGCAGTTATATTCTTGTACATAGGAGCAGTATTATAGCAGTTATATTCTTGTACATAGGAGCAGTATTATAGCAGTTATATTCTTGTACATAGGAGGCAGTATTATAGTAGTTATATTCTTATACATAGGAGGCAATATTATAGTAGTTATATTCTTGTACATAGGAGCGTTATTATAGTAGTTATATTGTACGTAGGAGCAGTATTATAGTAGTTATATTCTTGTACATAGGAGGCAATATTATAGTAGTTATATTCTTGTACATAGGAGCAGTATTATAGTAGTTATATTCTTGTACATAGGAGCAGTATTATAGTAGTTATATTCTTGTACATAGGAGCAGTATTATAGTAGTTATATTCTTATACATAGGAGGCAGTAATATAGTAGTTATATTCTTGTACATAGGAGCAGTATTATAGTAGTTATATTCTTGTACATAGGAGCAGTATTATAGTAGTTATATTCTTGTACATATGCACAGTATTATAGTAGTTATATTCTTGTACATAGGAGCAGTATTATAGTAGTTATATTCCTGTACATAGGAGGCAGTATTATATCAGTTATATTCTTGTACATAGGAGGCAGTATTATAGTAGTTATATTCTTGTACATAGGAGCAGTATTATAGTAGTTATATTCTTGTACATAGGAGCAGTATTATAGTAGTTATATTCTTGTACATAGGAGCAGTATTATAGTAGTTATATTCTTGTACATAGGAGGTAGTATTATAGTAGTTGTATTCTCGTACTTGGGGAAAATATAAGGATACGACTGCACATTCAGGTTTCCTTATGCAGTTTTGGAAGTCAAAATCCAGAGTGGATCATAAATGGAAAGAAAGTGTTAAAGACAGATACTTTAAAATCTGGCTTTTGCTTCCAAAACTGTACCAGGAAACCTATGCCTGTGCTGTCCCAGTGGTCTCTCCATCAATATGTGTTGCCACTTCTGATTCCTATTTATTTATTTATTAATTATTTTTCCTCCATAGGAGTCAGTCCGTTTCTTTATTCACAGTTGCTTGGTGTTTTTTCTCTGTTCCTTCCTGGAATGAACCCTGTGTGGGGTTTACCTTGCTCTGCCTGGCATGTAAATGTTATACTTTGTATTTCCCCCTTTCAAGATAATGTCTACCTGTTTTGCATTGATCAGCATTCCACCCTACCGTGAGAAAAAAAAAAATGTCCGTACACGTAGGCTTTTATGTTTTCCCTCTTCGTCATCACTCAGCTTTCCCAAGCTTCTGAGCAGGAAGCTGCAGCGTTTCACCTGCTTAATGACTGCAGCCCAACAATATTGTGACTTTTGTATGAAGAAAACCAGGCGTACCAGAGTGATACATTCCTCCCTTAGTGTATCCGTTTCTGTCTTGTTTTCCTGCTCACAACTGTAGGTTTGTTCCAACGTATCAGTGTAGGTTATTGCTATAATTCTGAGGTCTGGAAGGAAAGAGATTTGTGCTGCCGCTGTGTTTAGCTCACATAGGATTGTCTACAGTGTAATAAATTTCAGCTATGATAAGAGGACTTTGCCCAGCTCTGAAATGAAACATGGATATTTTCATTCACTGGCAGAATGCAGAGTCCATATTGATAAGTGTCAGCCCCCAATGCAATGAGCACTTCTTAGTACAGTTTTTAGTGTCATCTCAGAACAATCATGCAAAGATGGAGCATTTCTAAACTTGAGTGTACTGTCATGTGACAAAGGCAATTGAAAAAGTCAATCAAAAGTTACTTGCCCCTGTTTACTTAAAGGGCATCTGTCAGCAGACTCGTCCCTATGACACTGGCTGACCTGTTACATGTGCACTCGACAGCTGAAGGCATCTGTGTCGGTCCCATGTTCCTATGTGCCCGCATTACTGAGAAAAATGATGTTTTAATATATGCAAATCAGCCTCTAGGAGCAACGGGGGCGTTACCATTACACCTAGAGGCTCTGCTCTCCCTGCAACTGCCACGCCCTCTGCACTTTGATTAACAGGGACAGATAGTGAAAATATTATCACCACACCTGACCCTGTCAATCAAAGTGCAGAGGGAGCAGCAGTTGCAGAGAGGGCAGAGCCTCTAGGAGTAATGGTAACGCCCCCGTTGCTCCTAGAGGCTCATTTGCATATATTAAAACATCATATTTCTCAGTAATGCGGGCACATAGGAACATGGGACCAACACAGATGCCTTCAGCTGCCGAGCGCACATGTAACAGGTCAGCCGGTGTCATAGGGACAAATCTGCTATCTATCTATCTATCTATCTATCTATCTATCTATCTATCTCATATCTCTCTATCTATCTCATATCTATCCATCTCATATCTATCTATCTCATATCTATCTATCTATCTATCTATCTATCTATCTCATATCTATCCATCTCATATCTATCCATCTCATATCTATCTATCTATCTATCTATCTTTCATACTGACTACATTTACCCTTTTGATATAGTATTTGCTTCCTAACTTGGGGTCGTGGCCCAACGACTTCTATATTAAGTGTTCATTTTAGGTATAACTTTCATATATTTGAAGGACGTTTGTTTTGAGAGTCTTGTTCGGTCTTACGGTGGCGATGAAATGGCCGGTGATATTAATGCTTTCTACATTAATGTTTTATTTCGTGCCATTCGTATTTTTACGGTATTTAAATTACATTCTCTATTCAGAAATATTACATCTTTTTGTAAAATAATATTGATGGTATAGACACAATATAGTGGTAATACATTCATTTAGAAGTATGTGTTTTCATCCAATTCGCCTGCTTACTGTATATAAAATTGTGTCATTCTTGGTCCTTAAATGTGATTTATAATTTTTTTTTTTTGCATTAGCAATCTTTCCCCTATTACCCACATAGATCTCCTGTGGAATCTATTTTTACTACGTTCATACTGTATGTCTGAGTCAGACTGTACAAAAATATGCTGCCTCAATTGTAAAAATGTCAAAAGGGGAAAAAAAATAAAATCGTGAGGCGTGGTCTGCCGCTTGTGATCACAGCGGCGATATGACTCCTCACAGCCGGACTGGTGGCTGTCACTATACGGGCCCGTTCGAGGAGGCGGGCTGCGGGGTGATCGCACTACGGTGACATTTTCACAGCGTTGACAAAACTTGTGCACATGGAAAGATGAGTAGGTTTAAGTTTTACAATCTTACACAGAAATTGATAGCGTCACACTGGCTCATTCAATTCAAGACTTGCCTCACTCTGACCGTGACGACACGGCCAAATTCCTCGGGAGGCGACATGAAAGGCGGCATAGTGCAGCTGAAATCACGTATCCTATGAGGCTTGGGTGGTGCTGCAAGTCGACATGTTGACCTAGGAGCCTAGGCTATATTATCTATACCTGAAGTATCTCTACGATATTACTTTTCTTATATGACCAGAGGCAAACAACCTACCTGGTGTATGTTCTGTACAGGGGCATCCTCGCTCCTGTACGGTGCATATCACTTTAATTCCTTGGACAACTGCATCCCAACGACCAGATAGTTTAGCGGTGTGAGTAAAAATTTGCATGGTTCCTACCGCTTTAAATCCTTCAATTTTACTGAAAGATGTAGCAGAGCTGAATTCATCATTAATCTCTTCTGTACGTTAAAGTGGTTGTGCCAAGTTATCCTTTATGTGCAGGAATAGAGGATAGCGATCATTGGGGGGGGGGTCTGATTGCTGGGACCCCCACCAAATCGGACAACAGGGTCCAATTTCCCCATGTTAATGGAGTTTCAGGTTGAGCATGTACATTAATTTTCTATTGAACTGCTGGAGATTGACGTGCCCTCTACTTTGGCGGTCCTATAGAGAATGAAGGGTGCATGCTTGGCCTGCTACTCCACCAGGACGGGGTCATGGGACTCTCATTCTTGGGATCGTGGGGGTCCCATCGCTTGGAAGTCTGCTTGGGATGTCCCTGCATTATTAAGGCCGCTCACCGATTTGCCTCTTTTCTCTTCCCTCTTCCAGAATTTAGCTGTTTTATATCATGGATGCTAGCAAGAGGATTGAATCACAAACACTACAGCAGAGAGCCAACCCCGACCGCAGCCTCGCCACCACCATCTACGTGCCAGAGCAAGGAGGGTACAAGGAAAAGTTTCTGAAGCAGGTGGAAGAGAAGTACAAGTGTGAGAAGTGCAGGCTTGTCTTATGTAACCCCCGGCAGACAGAATGTGGTCACCGATACTGTGAGACCTGCATGAACTCCTTACTAAGGTGAGCGACAACTGCTGACTGACCGCTGAACATACCCGCAGCAGTTGTCAGTCTTCCCCACACAATATCATCGAGGTATGGCTTGCTATAAAGCATCATGGTCTATGATATTGTTATGGGGGTCAAAGAAAATTGTCTGTATGTGACCTGTGTGTTGCCTTGTTTAAGTCCCTCAATGCCTAAGAACATTAATATTTAAGTCTCTGAAACCCCTTTAATTTATAACGTAGCGTAAACTAGGTGCATGGACGTCAGGTACTTGTATATACCTGACTTGTATGCCCCGGTTTTGAAGCAGGTTTTTCATACAGATGATGTTGACTACAGGTCTGTATCCCTTGAGATCTGCCCGATCACAATTATCTCCTTCTTTTTTCTGCCTTTTTTTATTAATTTGATCTTTTTGATGTTTTTGGCCCCCAGCTCCCCCAATCCACAATGTATGGCTTGTGAAGAAATTATTATTAAAGATAAGGTAAGAACTTTATTCTTTTTTTTTTCTTTTCAAATTTTCTTTTCAAATCCATGAAACGATAATGTCCAGACAGAGGCAGAACAAAGCAGGGGGTGGGCGGATGGGTGCGAGAGAGTCTCACTGTAAATTAGGATATCGGGATGAGCTATGTCTTAGACTAGTTCCACACATGTGGTAACAGCTGGCCGGGGTTCATCGTATCTGGCTTAGCCGTATAGAGCCGTGTATCGCTGGAGACCATTGACTAGAATGGGTTCTGGTGGGGATTCGTCTAGTTTCCATCATGAACGCTGGGTTTCAGACAGATCGAAACCCGGCGCTTATGCCAAAACCGGCCAGATATTATTACAGTCAACGGGTCTGGTTGTGAACAGCAGTATCCGGCTATGCCAAATACGTTGAACCCTTGACAGGCTGTTCCTGTATTGGATAGCTTCACCGCAGCTATGGAACTAGCTTCCAACTGGTGGTCGTGGGCTATCTTGAGTCCACTAGATATGTCTTTGGTCCATCCAAAGTCTGTGAATGAGATCATGTACAATTTCTTTGCCGAACAGTTGGCCATATACACATGTTTATAAAACTCGTCTATCCATGGGATGATCTCGTTTATAGAACTCCTCGGAGATAGACAGTCTTGACTCTACTAGATATCTTTATAGATCAGCTCTGTCCATTTGGTGACCATAGGCCCTCTTAACTCCTTTAGAATAGGTTATAGAGCTCGTCTGGCCAACTGTTAGACATGGGTCCTCTTGGGTCTGCTAGCCATGACTTGTAGGACTGTCCCAAATTCCAAAAACAAAAAAAAGTCCATGGGCATCTTCAATGTTCTGTGATAGTAGTGTTTTCCAGCCTGTACCCATGGAAGCTTTTGGCTCTGCTCATCATGTTTATGCATCTGCTCTGTTCTTGTGGTGGCACAGGCCATCTTTGCTCTATTAGACCTTTTTTATGAGATTGTCCTGTCCAACCAGAGGTGTTGAACGGTCTTCATTCTACTAGAAAAGTTAACCGAGCAGCATTTTCCCCAGCATTTACTCATGGACAATCATGACTCTACTAGAGTTTTTATCATCCTTGTGAAATTATAGGAGATTTCACAAAAAGACTAATTAAATTCACATCCAGCAAAGCAAGTTGGTGTGGATATTTTGAGAAAGCCGATTCTGTCACTTATGGTCATGGACAGTTGACCACATTCGTATGGCCGCATCAACACTGAAAGTTCTGGAGGCCCATGAGTCTTCTCGCTCAATGGTTAGAAGGAGAGGAAGGGATATGATAATTATTGCTTCATTACGTGAATTCCTTCATGCAGTTATCATTGGTACAATGCTTGGTTAATGAGGTTGCATGGCTTCCTATAAAATGTGGGAAAGTTTTCTTGTGCAACATGATCACTATTTACACGACTGAAGGATTGCTTCAATGTCCTCTTTGTCAGTGACACATTTGTTCCACCTGGTCTCTTGCTGCTGATGCTAATTGCTTTAAAGCAGCAGCCTACCTACCATAGGGGCCTATGACCTTGGCATTGTGTCCACATGGGTACTAGACCAACCGCGCCTCAAAAGTGCAGATTATAATTTCCTTCTGTTGGGAATGGGACGTTTTGATGGTGTCCTCTCCCCACCCTTTCTTGATTTCAGACCCATCCCACCACGGGACACTTTTAAAACCTCTCCAAAACACCACATCTTTCAGAAGGCCATCCCAGATCTAGACTAGATCTGCCATTACTTTATATCTTGCATGTACATTAACCCGCTTCTTTAAGATCCTCAGCTAGAGGCCCATTTTGACTACAGTTTTGGGTTATGATTAGGGTTGAGCGAACTTGTGTTTTAAATTCGGCGTCCGAAGTTCGGGTTATCGCTGAATCCCATTATGGATTTCGCTACCACGGACCATAACGGAATTTGGAAACCATTACGGGCCGTTGGGGTTTCCAAATTCCCTTATGGTCCGTGGTAGCAGAATCCATAACTGGATTCTGCGAGAACCCGAACTTCGGACGCCGAACCTAAAACACAATTTGCTCAACCCTAGTTGTGATTTCAGAGATTTCAGCGAATTTAAAGGGAATCTGTCGAAAAAAACTAGAGTAGGCAGTGATGCAGAGTCAGATAATGGAATTTTTATCTTCATACTCGCTTGTATTCCGACGCTGTGCTCCAACAAACCAACAGTAAAATGCATTGAGAGGACAGTGGACTCCCATGCTCCGGCACATAATAGAGAGGACTCTCAAAGAAGAGTCCTCTCAATGCATTTTTCTGTTGGTTTGTCATAGCGCAGCATCAGAATAGAAGCGAGTATGAAGATAAATACTACATAGCCGGACTTGGTATCATTTAAGGGCCATATTTTAAATGCAGCAGTCCCCCCCACCAGCGAGCAGGTGATTATCGGGAAGGAACACTTCCTTCCTTACAATCCTGTGACTGCACAGCAATTCTGCTGTGCCGTCCCATGTAAAGGATCCTTCACACTATACACCGCTTACTCTAGTTTGGAGGGTGTTTTGAAGCTGACAGATTTGCCTCATGTGGAACATGGGAAATAAGTAAGGTTCTTGCTAGTTGCAAATAATGTAAGCTCTTTCAGTGGCCTGTAGTTTAGACCTTAGTGGCCATGGTAGAGGACAAGCCTGATCGGATCGCTGTGGATGAGCTCTCGGTGTGTTGGTGATAGAAGAAAATTGTGGAGTCTTAAATTCCACCCCATTTGCCTAGATTATCCATGAGGGGAATATTTGACATCCGTTTTGCTTGAGTCTGCGTTGGCCACATTTATGAAATGTCACAGGATGTTCTATAAATGTGTCTCATCCTTAAGACCAGGCATCCTCAAACTGCGGCCCTCCAGCTGTTGCAAAACTACAACTCCCATCATGCCTGAACAGCCTACAGGTTATCAGCCTACAGCAGGGCATTGTGGGAGTTGTAGTTTTACAACAGCTGGAGGGCCGCAGTTTGAGGATGCCTGCTTAAGACTGTTGTCTAGAAAAGTTACTCCAGTTTTCCTACTCCACCCTTCTACTGGAGTGAGATTGCGACTTTTTTTTGCTACTTTTTTAAAAAGCCTTTATTGATAAATCTGGAGTAAAACTCATTAACATAGCTAACGATGACCACTTTACCACCCATATTTCAAAAACTGGAGAGAGTGGTGTAAAAATAGAAAAAGGTGAAAAATGTTTGCACAAGTAAGGCCCAAAAACATGAAAGCCCCATTTTGCAATTTTTTGAAGCCAGAATTCCGGAGTGAAGCCGTGATAAATCCGGGCCATGGTGCTTGTTAAGATGGAGCCAAATCCATCAAGACTTATTTTACTCAGGGTGTTTGTAGGAGGTGCTGGACCCAGGTGCTGGAGCGCGCCTCGGATCTTGTTGGCACTCTTTAGAAACAACTCAAATCATTTGTTTCCTTTTCTGTAGTAGAAATTTCTAAGCCTCTGGCGCCAATGTGGGAGGGTTTGAATGGAAAATGCGGCTCATTTAGCCTCTGAGCAGAAGAGAGAACTGTAATTACTCAGGAACTGTTAACTCTTTGATCACTGCATTCTCATGCCATGATGGAGAAGAATCCAAGGAGATGAGAACGCGTGAGAAAACTGATAGGCAAGAAACAGAAAGCTGATGAGAGTACAGAGATTGCCAAGAAAATCCGAACTCCAGCACTGGAATCGGCACTCCTTGCGTAAACGGGAATATGAATTCTGGGAGGTCTCAAAATGCCTCACACGTTTCAAGTCTTAGGCTGTGACTAAGAATAGCTAAGAAACTATGATTACAGCATGAGACCTACTCAAACATTAACCACGATTCCCCATTGAGGGAAAACTATGTTGCAGGTGATCAGGGCAGTTTATTTCACCGCTTGCATCTTGTTTTCAAAGCCGATGCTACTTGGGTGGTGCTATTTCGGTTTTCTAATCCCCTGTATGGGCATAGCATTGGAAAGGATAAGATTGTGGTGCCTCTCAGCCGCCACTAGGGGGAGCTTTGGAGTTTACTGCATCCTGATTATACATTGAACTCCATGATAACACAATACACATTAAGCTTCCCTTAGTGGTGACGGCACGCAGGCAGAATTAATTTTTTAACTTTGACTATGAAGGGAGTTTGGAGCTCAGAATGTGGGACCTAAAAAATGGCAAGGTTTTTAAGAAGATGAGTTCTTTACCGTATGCTGCAGCCCTTTAATTTTTAAAGCCGGTAGTGGTGGTGGTGGGTTTCAAGATCATATTTGTCATGTTGCACTCACGTAGAAGATAATTTAAGGTAGAAAAAGGAAGAAGACGGAGCAGAGATGTTGGTAAAGGCGTAGAACAGAAAAAGAGGAAGAACTTCCAGTAAATGATGGTAATAGGGAAGGCAGGGGAGTCGCTAGGGCTTGAAAAGTATAGGAGGACTCGGACATGTCTAATGACCTGTCAACTATGTAGGTCTTACTCTTTCAAGGAAGATCTCCTGCAGGTATGTGTTACCTTCTAAGCATTGAATGCTGGATTGAAGAGCGAATATGGTGACGTCCACTTGCCTCGAGGGTGGACACATGACAGAACTGAGAATCGAAGAATCGTCCTTCGTCTGATCCATCATTTCAAGTAACTACTCAGCTTCAGTATGTGGATGATTGAGAAAACACGTGCGTGTAGCATTGGGGAGTGCCAGCATTATCAAGACACTGCTCACATCTTCAGCACTGTTTGTATGAATAAGCTTGAGTTGAGAAGGTTTGGAAAGTCCCAAGCAAGAAACAGGATGCATGTCTCTACAGGATATGTCTGTCGAAATCTGATCTTAACCGCTTGGACTATGGCACTGTAGAAGTATCTATAGGTCCTCTGAACAAAGGGAAGCCTTGAGCCAGGGGGATTTCAAAGACGGTGACTGGTATATATGGCTAGCTTTAAACCGGACTTCACATAATGATACTTGGCCTTGAATTGTAACCTGTCCCTAAAAAAGAGACCTTTCAGTCCATGTGGCTACAGAGTGCACGACATGTTTCCTGTGGATAGATGCCTGATTGTCTTTTAAACCAAGGGCTGATGCGTCGAAATTTCAGACACTCAAGATTTTAAAAGAACACTAAACGCAAAAATGTAAAAAAAAAAAAAATCCCAGCAGTTCCTCCATTAATCTCTTCATGCCTTCTGAACCTGTTTGGTCTCACAGTACATTTAAAACCGCAGTATATATAGAGATATTATCTCAGGAGCTCAGCCGTGTCCTCCTCCTCACAATGCTGTGACTGGCTGTAGCAGGAGCTTCCTCCCTCAGGCTATGGACACCTTGGCGGCAATTTTTTATTATTGCATTTTACAGATTTTGGACTAAAAATCAATTAGTCTTTTTATTAAAAATTGTTAGCTGTTGTTGCGATACATGCGGTAAAAAATCAGTCTATTTGCCGACTGTCCCTCCATGTAAAGCCTCATCTCTGATCTCCTGACCTCATGAACACTCATTTAAGGCTACTTTCACACTAGCGTTTTGGATTCCGTTTGTGAGATCCGTTTCAGGGCTCTCACAAACGGTCCAAAACGGATCAGTTCAGCCCCAATGCATTCTGAATGGATAAGGATCCATTCAGAATGCATCAGTTCGGCTCCGTTCCGCCTCTGTTCCGTTTTGGAGACGGACACCAAAACGCAGCATGCAGCATTTTGGTCTCCGCCAGAAAAGGCGGAGCCTAACGGATCCGTTTTTAATTACAATGTAAGTCAATAGGGACGGATCCGTTTTTAATGACACAATATGGTGCATTTGGAAACGGATCCGTTCCCCATTGACTTTTCAATGTAATTCAAAACGGATCCGTTTTTGACGTTGTCATTTTTCTTTAAAACTAATGCAAACGCATCTGTTCTGAACGGATACAAACGTTTGCATTATAGGTGCGGATCCGTCTGTGCAGATAAACAGACGGATCCACACCAAGGCAAGTGTGAAAGTACCTTAAGCCATATTCTTAGCAGTTTAATACGATATTAGCTATAATTAGTGTTTATGAGGTCAGGAGATCGGAGATAAGGCTTCACCTGAGCCATCAGCTGACTGGACTCAGAGCGAGTCTGCAAATAGACTGATTTTTAACTGTATCACAAAAGCTGCTACATTTTTTTTTTTTTAAATAAAGACTGACTAGAAAAATGATTCTAAGCCCAAAATAAATAATGCAAATGCAATGATAAACATGAATTGCCCTGAAGATGTCTATAGCCTTTAAGCCCTGTCCTTTTGAGGTAGCTTAACCCACATAGCAGAATATGGAGCAGATCAGCAAGACTTTGTGCTCTCTGCAGAATTTCGTCAAGACTGTTTTAGGATCCTGCAGAATCGCAAACAATGGGGGCTAAAGTATCTCCCATTTTCTCTCACCTGTCATTTCTAGATTTAGTGTTCCTTTAAGGACAAAAATACAAATGATATCAGATATGGGTAGGAACGCAAGAGTCGCGGTGGAGCCAACGCATAGTCTTTGTACCATAGTTGCTGCAATTTTTGGTGAAAACCTTCTACAAATGGGTTGTGGCTCCAGAAGAAAAAGTTTTTTTCATACGAGGATAAGCTTGAGAAAGTTACACCAAGACTAAATCCTGTTACGGTACCTGTCTCCTAGTCCTACTGCTAATTACAGTTTAATGGTTCCTGACTGATATGGTGTTGGCTATAATTGGTCAAAGCCATTAGCTGAGGAGGCTTCTGCTTGGGAGTTCATCGCAGGTTGGTGAGGACGACACATATACGGGTGACTGGATTTGGGGGCAAGTGCAATAAATACATTGTACGCTGTAGTACAGAAAATAAAGTAGAATTTTCGTCACTGCTGCTCAGTACCCGGTCTGTGGTTCTTAAAATTAATCTTCATTTTTTTTTTAAATGTGAATAATTTCTAGGTGGGCTGAGAGAAAAGCTCAAGTAGGCATTCCACGGTGATAAGCATATTAGTGCCGGTGGGATAAGCATGGCTGTTCGGATTATACAAAGCGTCCGAAAGAAAATTAATTATAGACGCAATAAAATAATCTCTTGATTTTCAGGTGTTTAAGGATAACTGTTGTCGGAGAGAGGTGCTTGCACTTCAGATGTACTGCAGGAATGAGAGCAGAGGCTGCAAGGAGCAAATAACACTAGGCACTTTATTGGTAAGCTGTAAATCAAAGCCTTGGGGTAAATATCGCTGCCATGTAATTACCGGTTGCTTCAGTACAAAGTGCACCGAATTCCATTTTTGTAACTGCAAACACAACCTTCCATTAACCTCGCCTGCCCCATAAATAGCGGGACCCAATCAAGGTCTTATTCTTTGCAGAGACGTTAGTTTCCTTGTCTTTCCCTCACCATCTTCCTTTTCTTTTCTGCAACACTCTGCCTACATTTTTTCCTCCCTTTCTTCCATTACTGTCCCTTCCGTCCTCTCACCCTCTTCTTTCCCCTTCATTCATCTCTCTCTCTTCCCTATTCCTTCCTTCCTTCCTTTTTATTCTCCTTTCATTTCTTTTCCCCCTGTCTTCTGCACTTCCTCTGTTCACTCAATGACCCCTTTCCTCTTTTAATCCCTGATTTTCTTTCTTTCTTTATCTCCTTTCCTTACTTTTTCACTTCCTCCTTTTTTCTGTGTCTCTTCTATATCTGTTCTCATCCTACCCTTCTACTCTTTTTTATCTTCCTTACCTTTCTTACTTTTTACCTTTTTTCCTTATCTACCTTCCTTCCACCCCCCTCCTTCTGCAATTCTCCCATTACCCCTTGATTTCCTTTTTTCTTTACTTTTCTTCTTGCTTGCTTCTCTTTCTTTTTTTTCCCACTTTCCTTCCCTTTCCTTCTTGATTCTCTCTCCTTGATTCCTTCTTTCCTTCCTCCCATTCACTTCCTCCCTCTCTTTCCTTTCCCACTCTCCTTTCTTTCTTTTTCGCATTCCTCTTCTTTTCTTTTCCTTCTTGCTTGCCTCTCTGTGATTCCTTCTTTCCTTCCTCCCATTCACTTCCTCCCTCTCTTTCCTTTCCCACTCTCCTTTCTTTCTTTTTCGCATTCCTCTTCTTTTCTTTTCCTTCTTGCTTGCCTCTCTGTGATTCCTTCTTTCCTTCCTCCCATTCCCTTCCACCCTTGTTTTCTCTGTCCTTTCTTTTTTTTTGTCCCTTCCTTCCCTTATTTTCTTTCCTTCCCTTCTTCTCTTCCTACCTCTCACATTGTCATATGAGGTCAGAAATTCCTCCTCCCAACAGCGCAGTCGTTTCATTCAACCCAGTAAACTGCAGCCCTATGTCCATTTAAAAATAAGGCAAGAAAGGAACTTGTACATCAATGAAACACTAAGCGACACCCTAAACCTTTGGGAAATGTTATCAGTCTATCCCCAGGATCAGATCGGTTACATTACCAGGAATTGTGGCCTCTACATTTACAGAATTGACAATGAGCCAGTCCCATATAGATGGGATTACCAAGGAATTATTAATGTAAAGTAATGAAGGAGCCGCTCCACCTGCGCCCCATGTTGATTATAAGCAGCGCTGGCGATTGCCATTACATCCCAGAACTCTATGCCACGTCTAGTTAGTAACAAGTTAAAGCCAGATGACTGTAGACCCCATAGCAGTACTTGACCCTCATACAACCTCTGTATACATTGGGGGAGTTTAGTGCAACTCTGCTTTTCCTTTGCACTGGTTTTGATAAATCTCCCCCATTGTGATAGGGAAAAATCCCTGACATAGATATCACATTTCTTTGGAGAGATACAATGTTTCTCACATATTTAACATAAATCTTAAGCTATTTTGAGCACCTAATGCCAAGTAGCTGCTGCCAAGGCATGTAGGAATTTATAGTTCCACATAAGCTCGTGAGTCACTCGTTCGCCTCTCTGGAGTCAATGGAGGGGCGGCTTTAAGAAACCAGCTGCCATTTAGAAAGCTTTTTGACATCAGTCCTGTAAAGGGACTCTGGATCACACCCCGACCTGCTGACACATGGTACTCTCAAGAGTTGGCACGGTGGTATCATTTTCACAGTGAGAAAATAATGACGTCATGTAGTTTATAGAAATCCAGTAAAATGAGATTAGACAGCTGGTAAACTGTGTGACAGGTTTATAATGTTATTTCTGCCTTTTTTTTTTTCTTAGATACACTTAAAAAGTGATTGTCAGTTTGAAGAACTTTCATGTCCTCGGGCGGACTGCAAAGAAAAAGTCATTCGTAAGGATCTCAGCGACCACATAGAGAAGACATGCAAATACAGAGAAACACCCTGTCAGTTCTGCAAGAACCAAGTACCGCTGGTCGAAATGCAGGTAAAGTCGTAAGACAGCGCAAACGGCCTCCTGCAACTTTGTTTGTGAAGATTCAATTTGTATAACGTATGGCCAATACTGACCTGCAATACTAAACTGTTATATGAAAAAGCCCAGGTCAGCGGAGCTTAAAGGCCATCTCCATCTGGTCCAACGTGTCTCACTCCCTCTCACTAAAGTAAAGTCTTTCTTGTTCCTTCACATTGTCTTATACATTTATTATTTTTTTTCTTAAAGTTGCATGCATTTTTGTGCATCCCGCTAACTCGGTGCGAGGGACCTAAACAAGTCTGTGCACCATAGAGCCGCTATGTATTATTATCGCAGATAGAACTTCATGTGACTACTTTTCTGCATATAGATACATGTGGGGCTTTTTGATGGATCCGTCATGGATCAGCAAAAAATGCTTCCGTCACGATTTTACAACCTTGTGCATCCGTTCTGAACGGATCCAGTTGTATTATCTTTCAATGGTGTTCATGACGGATCTGTCATGGCTACTTTAAAGTCAATGGGGGACGGATCTGTTTTCGATTGTGTCCGAGAAAACAGATCCGTCCCCATTGACTTACATTTTGAGTCGTGATCCGTCTTGCTCTGTACCACAACGCGGACAGAAGAATGCTGCTTGCAGCGTTACTCTGTCCCAGATGGGGACGCAACCAAATGGAACGGAATGCATTCTGGTGCATTCCTTTTCATTCAGTTCAGTTTTTTCCCTATTGACAATGAATGGGGACAAAACGGAAGCGTTTTCATCCGCTATTGCTCAATAGTGGAAAGCGAAAACGCTAAAGGAGGTGGTCGACCAAACAGGAAATACAGCGATTGCTATGCAGGGGCCGACTTGGACTAAAAATCAGCTCCGGAAGTATCACCCCCTTCCTCCTATTACTAATCTGAAAATAGCGACGAACAGTATGGAAAGTTTATCTTTAGGCTGGTTTCACATCACCGTTTCATTTTCCGTTTTTTTGATCCGTCAGAAGAACAGAAAAACAACCCCCCCCAAAAAAAAAAACAGGATCCTGTAAAAAAAAAAAAACGAATCCTATTACATCCGTTATGCACATTTTTGCATCTGTTTTTTTTTTTTTTTTAAATGGGGAAAGAGGTACGACATGCAGGATTTTTTATTTTTTTTTCCTGTCTAAAAAAAACGGATCTCAGACAGAAATGGCTAAAACGGATGCAAAATGTACATAATAGATGCAACAGGATGTAACGGAAAATGTAACGATGATGTAAAACCAGCCTAAGGCTACTTTCACACTGGCGTTTTTGGATCCGCTTGTGAGATCCGTCTCAGGGCTCTCACAAGCGGTCCAAAACGGATCAGTTTTGCTCCAATGCATTCTGAATGGATAAGGATCCGTTCAGAATGCATCAGTTTAGTCTCCATTCCGCTCTGGAGGCGGCAGCGTTTTGGTGTCCGTCTGATGGAACTGAGCCAAACGGATCCGTCCTGAGACACAATGTAAGTCAATGGGGACGGATCCGTTTTCAATGACACAATATGACACAACAGAAAACGGATCCGTCCCCCATTAACTTTCAATGGTGTTCAAGACGGATCCGTTTTGCCTATGTTCATGATCATACAAACAGATCCGTTCTGAACGGATGCATGCGGATGTATTATCAGTGCGGATCCGTCTGTGCAGATACATGACGGATCCGCACAAGACGCCAGTGTGAAAGTAGCCTTACTTGGTCACTACTCAGACAAGACGCCTTTAACGGGGTTGTCCCATCCCTACAGGAGTTATGGAAGCAGTGTGGCTTATTTTGCTTTGCTGTTTGCTTAGCCCCTATTCACTAGCCAGCCCACTCGAATGTTTCCATAAAGCTGGGCACCTAGGGTTGGCGCTTGGTCCCATCTCGCAATTTACCGCTCGCACACAGACACTACAACCAGTGTACTACATTACACAAAAAGTAGATCCAGTGCACTCTCACACTGCTTTAAGGCTAGGTACACCATTGGAGCAATTTTTATGATTGCATTGTACTTATTTCAAACTAAAAATAATATTTTTTTTTTTTCAGTAGGTCTTTATTAAAAATGCTCAGTTGTTTTTGAGATACAAGGATTAAAAATCAGTCTGTTTGCAGACTATCACTTTTCAGTCCCGTCAGCTGTCGGCTCATGTGAAGCCCCAGCTCTGATCTCCTGACCGCACCAACATTCATTTAGGCTATATTTCTATCTGTTTCATAGGAGTGTTGGTGAGGTCAGGAGATAAGAGCTGGGGCTTCACATGAGCCTCCAGCTGACGGGATTGAAACGTGATACTCTGCAAACAGACTGATTTTTAATCCTTGTATCTCAAAAACAACTGAGCATTTTTAATAAAGACCTACTGAAAAAATTAAATCCGTAAGGTCAGTCATGAAAAAAATTGCCCAAAAGGTGTCCATAGCCTTTAAACCGCACCACTAGCAGCATCCCACAGCTGTCCAGTGCCCCCCACCCACATCACTTACAATAATGACTGCCCCCAATGACTATGATGTTGCAAAAGGTCCTGCACCCTGTTGATTCCATTTTTTCTGCAATCTGTGCAAAATTGAGTAAAAACTGCCGCAACTTACCATGATTTGCATAGAACTGCATTATTTCTAGAGCCGTTCTGTACAAATTTTGGTAAAATAGCGGCAGCTTTGCCTGATTTTGCACAAACAACCGCATTTTAACAGTGGCGGGACACTAGTATTGGGGATCTGTCCTGTAGGGCACATTGCAATTCCCGGCAAGTTGCTAGGCAGTGTGATATACCGCGGCCTGCAAAATACCCTGATGAGACCAGTCAGTAGAAGAATAAACCGCCTTTTCAGTGATTCCTAACAGTTGCTATCGGGGGGTGGGTTGGGGTTTCTTAATTTATCAAGGAACGGCATCAGAGGTATGCGTGAAAAATGCAGATTTAAAAGGGAAGTGCACGGGCTTTAGATACATATTTGTTGCATGCATTCACTTCCATCCGACTATTCTTTGAATGGAGTGATTTGCAGTCTGAAGGATGCAGTGGCAAGTAGCCATTTCTGAGAGCTTTCTTGTTTTTTGGTGACTCGATAGCAGTGTTTTTGTTTTTTTTGTTTGTTTTTTAGTGACTGTTTTATGCAGTCCGATAACTGTGTTACTTTTTGCCTTTTGCAGAAACATGAAGATATAGATTGCCCATCAGTCGTGGTGTCCTGTCCGCATAAATGCAGTGTAAAAAGTTTATTGAGAAGTGAGGTAGGTGCATTGCTGGGGTTATGGAGGCCATGTCTTCTGTAGTTTTCTGTCAGGCACCTGTATACGCACTTGAGGGATTTGAAACTCTTTCTGTAGCAGAGGCTGGTGGCTCCTAATGCTCCCCTTCCCCTTGAGCGTATGAAGTGACAGCCGGTGGTAGGGGTCCAGGGGTTAAAGGGGGTCGTTTTCTGACTGTTCGGACATTGGAAATGTTTGAATTTGAGTTTTTCCATGCTCGGCAGCACCTGGCTTTGCAGGGAGCCAAAGTCGGCCCGGTTCACTTGAATCGAGCACTGTTGCCATAAGGGAGACGAGCAGGGCTAAATCAGCAGTGCAACCCCTTATTGTCAGACTTGCGGGGTCCTTCACATTGGTTCAACAAATGTAAGATTCTCTGTACGATGTATTGTTAACACCAAAAAAAAGAACTATTGCTGGCCATTAGTAGACTGTACAGGAGAGCTGACCACAATGACGCCCCCTCTCTGACATCACTTCCTGCTCTGCAGCGATTGGCTGAAGCTGCACCTTGCAGACTTCCTGTTTTGCCCGCCCCCTGAATGCACTTGTTCTATAATTTGTGACGCTGTGTTTGCATTGTTGCCTTCCGAACCTTTTTGAGGAATTTTAACGAATATCTGTTCTACCTTCTGTGCTTTTTTTATTTTTATCTTTAACCAAATAAAATTTTCCTTTCCTCCCTCTCCAGCTGAATTCTCATTTATTAGAATGTGTGAACGCCCCCAGCACCTGCAGTTTTAAACGCTATGGCTGCAGTTTTAAGGTCAGTATACCTGTATTACTTTGCGGGTTACATCCTCAGTTTCTCATTAATGGCTTGTATAAAGCAGAAAATGTCCAGCTGTATTACTTCTATTATTTTTTTTTTTAAGATTTGATTCACATTGGGTTAAAAATAATAAAAAAAATACACTGTATTCCGTCTCGCTGTTCACCTGCTGCTGTTTTGATGCTTACCAGTTCCTGCTGCTCTCCACTTCCTGGTCCTGGAAATTAATGGCGATTCCTGCTCAGCCAATCACTGGCCATAGCGGGGACCCGCCTCAGTCTGTGATTGGCTGAGCTGGCCTTGCTGTGTATCGAGCCAGGAACTGAAGAGCAGCGGGCAATGGTAGAACAGCAACAGGGGATCGGTGTGGGGGAGCAGTCTGCTAAAATGAGTTTTGTGGTGTGTTGGAAATCCAGGAGATGGCAGTAAGAGCTTGTTCACATCTGCATTGAGACAGCTTGCCTGTTATCCCATGATATATTGCAGGTTATTGTAGTGATTAGAGATGTCTTTCTTGGGGTTGGAGTCACTCATGTTGTAGAGATTATTAGATCAGGGGAGCAGTAATAAGTGGGGTTTTTTTTTTTTTTTTAGCAGACCTCCAGCTGACCACAAACTGAATATAGTTTTTAATGGACAATGTGATCATAAAATGAGCAAGAATTTTTGCTTATTGTAAGCAATTGTGGTTTACCCTAAAATTTTGAATAAATAAATCTTAAATGTCCTCATGTAAGCAAAACACATGCTAAATGTTATAATACAGCCGTTATGTTAAAGGATATAACTACTATAACCCTGCCTGCTATGTACAAAAATATAACTACTATAATACTGCCTCCTATGTACAAGAATATAACTACTATAATACTGCTCCTATGTACAAGAATATAACTACTATAATACTGCTCCTATGTACAAGAATATAACTACTATAATACTGCTCCTATGTACAAGAATATAACTACTATAATACTGCCTCCTATGTACAAGAATATAACTACTATAATACTGCCTACTATGTACAGGAATATAACTACTATAATACTGCCTCCTATGTACAAGAATATAACTACTATAATACTGCCTACTATGTACAGGAATATAACTACTATAATACTGCCTGCTATGTACAAAAATATAACTACTATAATACTGCCTCCTATGTACAAGAATATAACTGCTATAATACTGCTGCTATGTACAAGAATATAACTACTATAATACTGCTCCTATGTACAAGAATATAACTACTATAATACTGCTCCTATGTACAAGAATATAACTACTATAATACTGCTCCTATATACAAGAATATAATACTATAATACTGCCTCCTATGTACAAAAATATAACTACGGTACTATAATACTGCTCCTATGTACAAGAATATAACTCCTATAATACTGCCTCTTATGTACAAGAATATAACTACTATAATACTGCCTCCTATATACAAGAATATAACTACTATAATACTGCTCCTATGTACAAGAATATAACTACTCTAATACTGCTCCTATGTACAAGAATATAACTACTATAATACTGCTCCTATGTACAGGAATATAAATACTATAATACTGCCTCCTATGTACAAGAATATAAATACTATAATACTGCCTCCTATGTACAAGAATATAACTCCTATAATACTGCTCCTATGTACAAGAATATAACTACTATAATACTGCTCCTATGTACAAGAATATAAATACTATAATACTGCCTCCTATGTACAAGAATATAACTACTATAATACTGCCTCCTATGTACAAGAATATAACTCCTATAATACTGCTCCTATGTACAAGAATATAACTACTATAATACTGCTCCTATATACAAGAATATAACTACTATAATACTGCTCCTATGTACAAGAATATAACTACTATAATACTGCTCCTATGTACAAGAATCACCAGGCGGTATATTTAAGCAGAGGTTTTTTTATTTCTGTAAACCCGCTACTTTTAGTCTGTAATTTTTACTTCTTTTCTGCCTTCAGGGAACAAACCAACAAATTAAAGCACATGAAGCCAGCTCTGCTGTTCAGCATGTAAATTTAATGAAAGAATGGAGCAGTTTTTTGGAAACCAAGGTTAGTTTTTCAAGTATTTTTTTTTTTGGCTCTCCGTAAAAGAGGAATGTATAAAATGTATCCAGCAATAAAGAGAAGAGGCGCTTGAATAAACGCTGCCTGCGTTTCGTTTTTTTCCCCTCACAGGTTAATAGAAAAGTAACTGTAGCGCTGAAGGTTATTTCTGCGTCTTTGTGGACTTTCTGTTGTTACGGGGTTGGCTTCCTTTTACTTGATAGTTGTGAATCACTGGAAATCCCAGGATTTGCCGGTCTGACCACAGCCCTCTTCTCTGTTTGTATAAGGCAGCAATCAATAAGGAACCGGGCCTTTCTTTCTTTCTCACAGATATTTTAGCTTTTTCCCTTTTATATTGTTTCATGTTTCACAAGGCAAAGTTTTTTTTTTTTTAATATTGCAAAATTCCTTCCTTTTTTCTTTCCGGACTAAATAAAGATGTGTAGAACCCCTTTAAGTGGTCTCTTAAAGGGTATGTTCACATGCCAAGATTACATCTAACGCGTATTTTACAGTAGGGTCCATGACAGAAATCTGAGGCTGACAACTCCATTCTCCTAGCAAGGATTAACCCTGTTGTCATTCAGCGGGACTAATCTGCGACTAATTCTCCATCCACAATGCAGTTTTTTTTCCCCAGTAGGATGTAGACAAAAATCTGAAATGTTTTTTTCTGAATAGGATAGACCCTGAGGAATTGTTCTTTAAAGGTTGTCCCGTAAACAATATTTTACATATTTCGAACCAGCGACTGCATCTGAATACTTCTTTGTCATTGAAAAATTGTATATAACCAGTGAGTTATTCACTCACATCTATCTGTATAGCGCCACCCGCTGTTTGCCCCATTTCCTTAAAATTCTCTGTCCAGCTCACTAAGGTTGACATGCTCAGTTCCATCCTTCAGTTGCCACCAGCTGCAGCAGAAAGGACACACCCTACTGAGAAATTGCACATGCCCTGAGCAGCCAGCTTGAACTAGATCTCAGCAGATCAATTGCAGCGATAAATGGGCAGATCTTTGGATCCACGTGATGTACATGGCTGGTTCTAAGTTTGTTAGAGACTGCCATGTGTTATATGAAATCAGATTTTTTAGATTTTTTTATATTACTCTTGGGGAAACCCCTTTAAAAATGTTTTAAAGGGTTATCCAAGTGTTGAATGCTGATGACCTATCCGGTGGGGTCCCACTGCAGACGCCCCCTGTTTTAAGAGATGGAGCACTGTGGTCTCTTCCTAGGCCAGTGACCTCGCAAACATGGCCTAATGGGGCTGAGCTGCAATATCAAGCACGGCCACTATACAATGGATGGCGCTGTGCTTGGTGAGCTGAGAGGAGGCTGCAGCGCTCACTGGAGAACCGCCGACTCTTCATACAGCCGATCAGCAGTGAGTTCTGGGAGGTGGACCCCCACCGATCACATACACTCGGCCCACCCCTTTAATTTTTTATGTTTACTGAAAAAATTTAAATGGAAACGGTTGCTAATGTTTTAATGGGTCTCAAAGACAAAATTCCTTCCTTTTTTCTTTCCGGACTAAATAAAGATGTGTAGAACCCCTTTAAGTGGTCTCTTAAAGGGTATGTTCACATGCCAAGATTACATCTAACGCGTATTTTACAGTAGGGTCCATGACAGAAATCTGAGGCTGACAACTCCATTCTCCTAGCAAGGATTAACCCTGTTGTCATTCAGCGGGACTAATCTGCGACTAATTCTCCATCCACAATGCAGTTTTTTTTCCCCAGTAGGATGTAGACAAAAATCTGAAATGTTTTTTTCTGAATAGGATAGACCCTGAGGAATTGTTCTTTAAAGGTTGTCCCGTAAACAATATTTTACATATTTCGAACCAGCGACTGCATCTGAATACTTCTTTGTCATTGAAAAATTGTATATAACCAGTGAGTTATTCACTCACATCTATCTGTATAGCGCCACCCGCTGTTTGCCCCATTTCCTTAAAATTCTCTGTCCAGCTCACTAAGGTTGACATGCTCAGTTCCATCCTTCAGTTGCCACCAGCTGCAGCAGAAAGGACACACCCTACTGAGAAATTGCACATGCCCTGAGCAGCCAGCTTGAACTAGATCTCAGCAGATCAATTGCAGCGATAAATGGGCAGATCTTTGGATCCACGTGATGTACATGGCTGGTTCTAAGTTTGTTAGAGACTGCCATGTGTTATATGAAATCAGATTTTTAGATTTTTTATATTACTCTTGGGGAAACCCCTTTAAAAATGTTTTAAAGGGTTATCCAAGTGTTGAATGCTGATGACCTATCCGGTGGGGTCCCACTGCAGACGCCCCCTGTTTTAAGAGATGGAGCACTGTGGTCTCTTCCTAGGCCAGTGACCTCGCAAACATGGCCTAATGGGGCTGAGCTGCAATATCAAGCACGGCCACTATACAATGGATGGCGCTGTGCTTGGTGAGCTGAGAGGAGGCTGCAGCGCTCACTGGAGAACCGCCGACTCTTCATACAGCCGATCAGCAGTGAGTTCTGGGAGGTGGACCCCCCACCGATCACATACACTCGGCCCACCCCTTTAATTTTTTTATGTTTACTGAAAAAAATTTAAATGGAAACGGTTGCTAATGTTTTAATGGGTCTCAAAGACATTAGAATTTATTTAGTCATTTCTTATTTTTATTTTTTTATCCCTTTGAATGTAGAAAAAAAAAATTGTTTTTTGTGGAGAGGAGCGGTCTCTAATTTTCTCACAACGGGTGGAAACTATAGACAGAAAAAAAATGTATTTATTTTTTGGTTGTGATTTTAGGCCCCATTTTCGTACTTTTTGGGGACCCATTCATTTCAGTGGGGCTGCAAAAAATGTGCTGTCGCCATGTCCATCTCGTGGACTAGAATGGGCATTTTGGGAACGGGATCCTCGGAAATGGCGAGATGCACACGCATGGTACAGAATGCATACAGACGTGTGTATGAGGGCTTAGTGCAGGCATCCTCAGACTGAGGCCCTCCAGCTGTTGTAAAACTACAACTCCCACAATGTCCCGCTGTAGGCTGATACCTGTAGGCTGTTCGGGCATGATGGGAGTTGTAGTTTTGCAACAGCTGGAGGGCCACAGTTTGAGGATGCCTGGCTTAGTGGTTTGGGTTTTTTTTAAAAAAAAAAAAAAAAGAAAAAAAAGTTTAATCTTTAGAAAAGGTAGAGATAATGATATCGTCTTTAACCCTTTCACGGTCTATGTTACGGATGATGATAAAAAGATGTGGAGGAGATTCCATATCTGCTCTACTGCAGCCATTGTTTCTTTCCCGCACCCAGTAGGCTTCGCACGGAATCCGCCTGCTGTAACTTGTCAACGAGGTTTTGGAATTTTCTCTATAAACCGACAATTAATATATAATTATTTATTTGTTTATTTTTATTCCAGGTGTCGAAATTACAAAACGAAAGCTCTGAAAAAAATAAAAGTATCCAGCTATTGCATAACCAGATGTGTAACTTCGAAGTGGAGATCGAAAGACATAAAGAGCTGTTAAGAAATAATGAGGCGAAAATTCACCAGTTACAGGTAAAAACAAAATTATACATCTAAACACAGAATATGTGTCAATATTTGTATATTTTTGTTCTAATATTTTAATTTTTTACAAAAAATTTTTTATGCTACATTGCATTCTCAGCCTGGGATATTCACTTTTTTTTTTTTTTTCCCTAAAAAAATTGCCAAACTGTTTCTGTGTCAAAGAATCCGAATAGAAACTTTGATGTCTCCTATTGTCCGAAGAGTTTTGGTCTTTGGATGCGATACCCATCCTGTACCCTCTGTCATAAGAATAAGCCAAAAACCAAAAAGATCAATGTTTCAGTGATTTCCCAAGTCGGTCGTCAGCTTTTTTATTATTCCTGCTAGACGTTTATGAATAAAGGTACAACTGAGTGTTACCAGTTAGGGGTGTTCCTCTGCACATTCTGACTCTGTCCAGTCAGTGATGCCTGTGTCTGACTGTGCAGGGACACGCCCTCAACTGGTAACACCCAGTTGTACCTTTTATTCATAAACTTCTGCATGGATAACAGGAACGGTACAATATACAGTTAAAAGAATAAAGGCTCCAGAATTGTTATTGCAAGGAGTATGCAAGTGGTTACCAAAACAGACATGTCAGGCGAGGGGACAGGTCCTCTTTAAACTTGGCCACGTGAATACTTATTCCTTTAGGAATCTGTTAACCTCCGGGGCGTTCTGTCAGGGCCAGAATCTCGTGTGATAGGGGCGATGAAGTAGAGGTCAGTAAGCAGCTTAAAAATATAACAAAAAATATAATAGCAGCGGTGAAATCCTTCCCGCACCAGTCACTTCAAACTTTTTGTTTCAGTTCTGTAATTTACAAGAAGTCCCCGCTGCCTCATTTTAACACTGGTCCATTCATCGCACGAGACGAGAATCTTAGGCTAAACATAAAGGGGTTGTCCCGCCCCTTGATTTATTTTATTTTTTTACCAAAAGCACAGAAATTACAAATTGAGTGATACTTTACCGACCTCCCTTGCAGCCACTTTCGGGGTCCCCCGCCAGTCTCTGTATTCTGCCCTCTAGCGATGACTTTTTGACATTTGACCGCAGTGGTTACTCTTCTGCGTTGCAACGTCATCACTATAGACGGGAATCTTAGACCAGCGGAGGACTCAGAAGAGCCGGCAAGGAATTGGTTAGGGGAGTATTACTTGTTTTTACATTTTTTTATTTTTAGCATTTTACACTTTTCGTAAAAATTTCAACTGACTGGACAACCGCTCTGTCTGTGTTCAGAGAAATGGTTTTGGCTGAAGTCCCATCTGATGTTGTTAACATCATTTTGGAGACCTTAAGACAACTCGGCAGTTTTGTGTGAATTGTGCCTTTAAATGGAATCTGTCAGCAGTTTTGACCATGCTAAACCGGTGACAGCACTAGGTAGAGGCTGGGGAAAGCGGGACAAACACACCATTTGTGGAGCTTTTCTCATCAAGAGAAGGGAATCCAGCACCTTAAAATCTTCAATGCGCTTTTTTTATTTGATATTGTAGCAAAATGACTCACAGAGACAGAACCTCCACCCCGGCAACAGTCGACGCGTTTCGAACACAGGTGTGTTCTTAGTCGTAACTGAGTGTGACCACGCTGATGAACCTTATTTTACTGGAGTAAACTCCACCCTCTGGTAGGGAGGGGGGAGAAATTACTCAGCCTTTAATTCATTTATATAAAATACATGTGCTTGGTCACATAAACTTACCACACATAACATACATATAACAATACATAATAAATAACAAAGCGTATTCTCGCAATATTTTGATCTGTATCCAAACAAACAGTAAAACAATGGACATATTATAATAACTTGTTATCATGATTGTGAAAAATTATCAGTGGTGAGAATATGAACTTTTATTCAGCCATATTCTGCACCTGGAAGCCCACAGGAGGCGGAGCTACACTGTGTATCTTCTTCTGATTGGATGCTACAGCTGTCACTCGGAGTGAAGGAGAGGGCTGTGAATCCCGTTTCTGCAGAGAGCACTGCCTAGTGATGTTCCGCCTCCTGGGCACTTGCAGGAGCAGAACCTGGCAGAATAAAACTTCATATTCGCACTATTCCTGTGTTTGTCCTGCTCCTCCCCAGACCCTACCTAGTCAGCAGTTTAAGGCCTCATGCACACGACCGTATTTTGTTTCCTTGTCAGTTCTGTTTTTTTTGCTGATAGGATACAGACCTATTCATTTCAATGGGTTCGCTAAAAATAGAGCATGTCCTAGTTTTTTCTTGTTTGCGGACATTGATAGGCATTATTACAATGGATCCGCAAAAAAAAACGGATGCCATATGCCCGTCATACATTTTTTTTTTTTGTTTTTTTGCGGATCCGCAATTTGCGGACCACAAAACACATATACGGTCGTGTGCATGAGGCCTAACATGGTCAAAACCACGGGATCACTGGAGCCCCCAGCAATAATACATTTACCGCCTATACTGCAGGTAGCAAATGAATGTCATTGGTGGGCAAACCAGGGAAGGACCCCCTTAAAGGAAAGGGCTGTAAAGGGACAGGGCAGGACCTTTAAATCCAACCTGCCCTGAGAGCAGGACGTCCTAGATGGAGAGAAGCTGAGCTACGTTATTTATAGGTTTTTTATATGATTTGGAGCAGGAATTTTGATTAAATGCCAACAGGACTCCTAGGAGCGACAGTAAGAGTCCTGATGACCCCGCTCACAAAATTGACAGTGAGAGACCTGATGATCCTACCCACACACAGTGATCTCCCACACAAACGTTCCCCTCACAGAGACAATCGAGTCGGGGGATATAGTAGAATTCCTATATTCTGGTATCCAGTCATCAGGAACCTCCGCTAATCTGGTATAAATACTGGAAATTACCTTCTAGTCTGGCACTGCTGACATGTAAGCATCAGTAGGTCAAATAAGTACCTTCCAATAGCCTGACAATTCTGATAGGGCCTCATGCGCACGACTGTATGTGTTTTGCGGTCCGCAAAACATGGATCTCGGCCATGTGCAAGCCGCCATTTTTATTTATTTTTTAACTCCTGTGTAAACCGGACCAGAATAGGACATGTTCTGTGTTGGGTTTTTTTGCGGGCCGGCGGAATGGACAAACACAGCTGTCTGCATCTTTTGCGGCCCCGTTGAAATGAACGATGGGTCGAATGTGAATCGGAAGCGAACCGTAAATACGGTTGTGTGCATGGAGCCTAATCCAGAACCTCTAGGGCCCCGTTCATGCTGGATTCATGGACTTTTTCTCTGGTATTAAATGAAAAGCGGCCTCCTTCACTGGATCCCCTCGCTCCACACTAATCGCCATCAGGTTCTCAGGCTGATGAGATATTCGAGAGAAGGAACTGACGACGCGGCTCAGACCTTTCTCGTTCTGACACATCAGTTTCACAATCGTCTCAAATGGACAATTTCTTTGAAAAGATTTGCATTTCTTCGTGTAGACCCCAGAGTCCGTCAGTGGCTTTTCTAAGAGTATGGAGGCTGGGGTGATAATTCCACGGGGCCCCCGTGTCACCCCCATTCTGTGGTTTCTGAGCAGCTTTATGCAATCTTTTATTCCCTGTTATCAGGCTAGAGAGAGACTGGACGTAATGGTTTTAATGGGATGAGTGACAGGTAGTCCAGAAAGCCCCCTGCACCCCCCCCCCCCCGCAACGCCCATGATGGTGCCAGGATAACGCCCATTTGGCAGGATGGGATTACAGGCTCTTGACATCAGGGGTATTCCCACCATAAGCGTATTGATTAGCTCTACCAGACATGTGTGATTGGTAAGGACTGAATCATTGGCACGCCCCCTAAAGCCTCAAATAAAAGTGGCATGGCGCCCAACTTCGACTTTGTCAGGAAACAGCTCTACACCTGACCCCAGCACTGAGGTTGTAAGACCGCCCCATTGACTCTTCCTAGGTATTAGGCGGACACTCGACAATCAGACATTGCTACCCTATTATACTGATGTACCGTCAGTGTTTCCATTTTACCGGAAGGCTCCACGTTGTACAGGGAGTGTTAGGGAATTAGGGCTATTTATGCCGTTTTTGCACATTTTGGCGTAGGTCCACCGCAGATCTCTAGAATAAGTGTTCTACAGCTCCGTGTTGTCGCTGGCACAACTCAGCTGCGGTTTACTTGTGGCTGCCAGACTTGCAGGAAATACCCAATGTGGTTTGGGTGCGAGCGCCTGTCATGTACTAAGGTTAGAAATAATAATGGTGAAACAAAGACTGCGGACAGATCAGCAGAACCACTAATCCTTAGCTTTAATAATCTGTGTCTGGATTCTCAAGTCTGTCAGTCCAGTATAATATATCATATATCATTAATCTATATATAAAAGCTGAGTCACACTGCAAATATATGACGTTATCCTGTACTGATCCAGAGTTACATCCTGTATTATACTCCAGAGCTGCACTCACTATTCTGCTGGTGCAGTCACTGTGTACATACATTACTTATCCTGTACTGATCCTGAGTTACATCCTGTATTGTACTCCAGAGCTGCACTCACTATTCTGCTGGTGGAGTCACTGTGTACATACATTACTTATCCTGTACTGATCCTGAGTTACATCCTGTATTATACTCCAGAGCTGCACTCACTATTCTGCTGGTGCAGTCACTGTGTACATACATTACTTATCCTGTACTGATCCAGAGTTACATCCTGTATTATACTCCAGAGCTGCACTCACTATTCTGCTGGTGCAGTCACTGTGTACATACATTACTTATCCTGTACTGATCCTGAGTTACATCCTGTATTGTACTCCAGAGCTGCACTCACTATTCTGCTGGTGGAGTCACTGTGTACATACATTACTTATCCTGTACTGATCCTGAGTTACATCCTGTATTATACTCCAGAGCTGCACTCACTATTCTGCTGGTGCAGTCACTGTGTACATACATTACTTATCCTGTACTGATCCTGAGTTACATCCTGTATTATACTCCAGAGCTGCACTCACTATTCTGCTGGTGCAGTCACTGTGTACATACATTACTTATCCTGTACTGATCCTGAGTTACATCCTGTATTATACTCCAGAGCTGCACTCACTATTCTGCTGGTGCAGTCACTGTGTACATACATTACATTACTTATCCTGTACTGATCCTGAGTTCCATCCTGTATTATACTCCAGAGCTGCACTCACTATTCTGCTGGTGCAGTCACTGTGTACATACATTACTTATCCTGTACTGACCCTGAGTTCCATCCTGTATTATACTCCAGAGCTGCACTCACTATTCTGCTGGGGCAGTCACTGTGTAGATACATTACTTATCCTGTACTGATCCTGAGTTACATCCTGTATTATACTCCAGAGCTGCACTCACTATTCTGCTGGTGCAGTCACTGTGTACATACATTACTTATCCTGTACTGATCCTGAGTTACATCCTGTATTATACTCCAGAGCTGCACTCACTATTCTGCTGGTGGAGTCACTGTGTACATACATTACTTATCCTGTACTGATCCTGACTGCACTAACTATTCTGCAGCTTCATAGCTGAAATCTCCCAGTGTTCCCTGGTTGTAGATTGTCTGAACAGAGCTTGCTGTGGTGAATGGTATTGCGGGAAGTGCTGACTTTACACCAGGTTCTGTAGTCATCGGATACAGTTGAATCTACTGTCCCCTCAGATTATGTGAGCACAATGCTGCTATTGACATGCTTGCTGACTGTTTCCAGTAACAGCCAGTGAGGATTATTTCATTTCATTTGTGAATTCTCTTTTTTTTTTTTTTTTTATTACAACTGTTTTTTTTCGTTTTGTTTTTTATATGTATATGTCTGTTCACAGAGGGTGATTGAAGGCCAAGCAGACAAACTGAAGGACTTAGACAAGGAAATCCGAAGCATGCGGCAGACGGGAGACGACGACGATAGTGTGAAAAACAGCGTTGAGTCATTAAAAACTCGTTTGTCCCAATTAGAAACCATGAGTAAAACCGCAGTCGCTTGGAACCCTGGTGAGAGCCGTATCCATCTCTACATGACTAAGAAAGTGACAGAAGGCCGCTACTTAAAGGGGATGTCTCCCCTGCAACATTGGTGGCATATCGCTAGGATGTCAGATAGGTGCCGGTCCCGGAACGTGACGCCCAAAGTTTGGGAGAGCGCATTGCACATAAGCACATGTGCGGTGCACTCTCCATTCACTTTTATGGGACTTCCGAAAATATCCAAGCCCCCATAGAAATGAATGGAGGGTAGCCGCACATGCGCGGTGCACTCTCGTTCCCTTTGGAAGCTTCATTCTAGAGATAGGTGCAGGTCCCACCCGTCTGACATTGGTGGCATATCCTAGCGATATGCCCCCAATGTTCCAGGTGAGACAACCCCTTTAATCTAATCTTTTGTTATACCCCCAGCTCCATGGCTAGCTGTACATGTCCCAGTTCCTTTCCTTGATGACAAGGAAAGACTTGGAGCAGCCTTCTGAATGATAGGGATCTATTACTCATCCTGAGCATCCTAGTCCATGAATATAATACCCCAACTGCAGTAAACACTGACACATAGACTGCGCAGTAGGATAGGGGATGTAAATATGACTGGTAATGCGGTATACATGCTATTCCTGAGTAACAAGTGTTTTTCCCCCCTCCTTAAGGTGTCTTGGAGACTCAGATCAATAGACACGATCAGATGCTGAGCGTTCACGACATCCGGCTGGCCGATATGGACCTCCGGTTCCAAGTGCTGGAGACGGCGAGCTACAACGGGATCCTGATCTGGAAGATCCGGGATTACAAGAGGCGGAAGCAGGAGGCTGTTATGGGGAAGACGCTATCTTTGTACAGCCAGCCCTTTTACACTGGATACTTTGGGTACAAGATGTGCGCGAGGGTCTACCTGAACGGGGACGGCATGGGCAAGAACACGCACCTGTCGCTGTTCTTCGTGATCATGAGAGGAGAGTACGACGCGCTGCTGACTTGGCCCTTCAAACAAAAAGTCAGCCTCATGCTCATGGACCAGGGGCCGTCAAGACGGCATTTAGGGGACGCCTTTAAGCCAGACCCAAACAGCAGCAGCTTCAAGAAACCCACCGGGGAAATGAACATCGCCTCCGGTTGCCCCGTATTTGTCGCCCAAAGCGTCTTAGAGAACGGGACGTACATTAAAGATGATACTATTTTTATTAAAGTCATAGTGGATACCTCGGACCTGCCAGACCCTTGAGATCAGGCGTCAAGGTGTTGTCAGGTAGAAGACAGACCAGCTTCGGGGTGTTTTGTATGTCGGTCATGAAGGAGGGAGGTCCGAAGGTTTTAAAGGAGGAGCGGTCGGCGCTCGAGCAGGAGGCTCTGAAGGAACAAGGACAGCGGAGTCTGACGTGCGGCACCACAACTTACCGCGCCAGGGATCGAAATCTATATGTTGTGCTGATGAGAATGTTGGATATATTACAAACTTTAAGAGTAGTGTGACTATTGTAAAAGTTGCAGTTGTAATTTTTTTTTTTTTGGGGGGGGGGGGGGGGTTCCCCCACAGGGTTAATCGGGGATGTAGGGATTAGGGTGTTAATAACGGAGGGATTTCCTTGGGGGGGGGGGTTAGGGAATTGGCAATTTTTAATTAAAAAAATAATAATTGCTTACTTGTTTTTATTATCCCTAAAGATTTTTTTTTTCTTTTTCGAAAAGTTTCGAAGAAATTTTTTAAATTTTTTTTTTTTTAAGATCCCAAGTTCTTCCTATTAACCCATTGGGTGCTAGACTTGGCCGCCATCAGCAATAATGCTCTGTTGATACCGGCTTCAAATGGGTTAATGTAGGGGGGGTGTGGGGAGTCCTGGAGGATAAACTGTCCTTCCAAGGACAGTTGCCTTATCATTTAATATAATTATCATTTTTAATTTCTCATATCTTGTGGTCACCAGCGATGAATTCCGCATCTCTCTCCTAGTGCCATTGACTTTCATATCTACCGAAGTTACTGTTGTGGGTGGTCCTCACAAGACATTTAATTTTTATTTTTTTTAACATTTTTTTAGATTTTTATTTTCTATTTTTTTTGTTTTTGCTCGTGAATACGCTTAAAGTTCCTAACAGAAATGTTTTTTGTTAGCACTTCTAAGCTGTTCAGTGTTGTATTATTTCACTTTTGAAATGTAAAACCAACTACATGTCGTAGGTTATGACAAAAATACCAATTATAATTATTATTATTATTATTATTATTATTATTACATATCTGGACGCTTCTTCGATGCCGTGCATCAGAAAACAGGCTTCGGGCTTTCACCCTAAACTAGGGGTTTGTTGAACTTTGGAGTTCTCAATAAATTACTTTCATGGTTTCTCTGCATTGAAATGATTGAACGAAAACTTTCAGCAATTTTTCTTAGCTTTTACAGGGTTAGAGTAGAATTCTGCCTTTTTGCGCTGTGTGGCCTCCTGCAGCTTTGCCCTGTGTGGCCTCCGGCAGCTTTGCGCTGTGTGGCCTCCGGCAGCTTTGCGCTGTGTGGCCTCCTGCAGCTTTGCCCTGTGTGGCCTCCTGCAGCTTTGCCCTGTGTGGCCTCCTGCAGCTTTGCCCTGTGTGGCCTCCTGCAGCTTTGCGCTGTGTGGCCTCCGGCAGCTTTGCCCTGTGTGGCCTCCGGCAGCTTTGCCCTGTGTGGCCTCCTGCAGCTTTGCACTGTGTGGCCTCCGGCAGCTTTGCCCTGTGTGGCCTCCGGCAGCTTTGCACTGTGTGGCCTCCTGCAGCTTTGCGCTGTGTGGCCTCCTGCAGCTTTGCGCTGTGTGGCCTCCTGCAGCTTTGCGCTGTGTGGCCTCCGGCAGCTTTGCGCTGTGTGGCCTCCGGCAGCTTTGCGCTGTGTGGCCTCCTGCAGCTTTGCCTGTGTGGCCTCCGGCAGCTTTGCGCTGTGTGGCCTCCGGCAGCTTTGCGCTGTGTGGCCTCCTGCAGCTTTGCCCTGTGTGGCCTCCTGCAGCTTTGCCCTGTGTGGCCTCCGGCAGCTTTGCCCTGTGTGGCCTCCGGCAGCTTTGCGCTGTGTGGCCTCCGGCAGCTTTGCCCTGTGTGGCCTCCTGCAGCTTTGCCCTGTGTGGCCTCCTGCAGCTTTGCCCTGTGTGGCCTCCGGCAGCTTTGCCCTGTGTGGCCTCCTGCAGCTTTGCCCTGTGTGGCCTCCGGCAGCTTTGCTCTGAACACCAGGTACCAGAATAGCAGAAATGCTGAAACTTGTGGTTATGTCTGGCAGCCCCTCAACTTCCCTGCTGCAAATTTTAGGCCTCATGCACTTGATCGTAGTGTTGGTCCGTATCCGATCCGCATTTTTTCTGGATTGAATACGGCGCATTCATTTCTGTGGGGCTGCAAAAAATGCAGGTGACATCTGTGTGGCCGTTCCGCAAGTTATAGAACATGTCCTATTCTTTTTCGTTTTGCGGACAAGAATCGGCATTTCTACAATGGGGCCTGCAAAAAGTGCGGGATGCATGCGGACCAAATCACGACATCCACCTGGACCGCAAAACCGGTACGCTAATGTGCAGGAGGCCTTAAAGGGATCAATCAATATTTATATATTTAAGCTGTAAAATGTTGAAAGTGATCACAAAGTATGAAAGCCTCCCGCTCATGTACAACCTTGTCTGTAAAAAAAAAAAAATCTGTAATGGGCGGTTTATGAAAACCAATGCAAGAAGTGTGAAAGGTGCTCATAACGACCAATCGGGCGGCGCCTTCTAGGCTGAGCTCTGTAGTTACAGGCCCGAAGCTTGAGGCTGCACTACTGAAAGATTCCGAGGAGTACAGTTTCCACTTGTGAAGTGACGGAGACCTTGTATTATCTGACTGGTCGCTGTGGGCTACACAACTTTTTGTTTTTGTAAATCTTCCCTAATTAATGATTAGGTGGCAGCAAAAGGGATAAGATGGAGAGAGGCCTTGTGGCAAACCCAAATGTGCAGCCTGCCTGTCATGCCTCCCTACCTCTCATCCTGATTGGAGGGCCCAGCGCTGCACTCATTATTAGCCTTTTCGTATCCAAAGTGGCCCTTGAACCGCTTGTCCTTATTTGCTGATGTTGTCGCACCTGTATGGGCATTATCATTTGCAACTGGATCATTAAGAAAGTTGCTAGGGGCCAGCCTTCGTTAGTGGGGCCCAAGAACTAGTTGCCTGTGATATCGAGGATCTAGCTACCAACAGTCACGGGGACGGACAATGCTATAGCTCTAAGAAGCCACAGGTCCTGGTGGCAGGGGATCCCAGATGCCACATAAGAGGACACCCATGCTCTAAAAAGTATGTTATGTCTTGGGGGTTCCCTAATAGAAATTTTGCACAGGAGCTTGAAACCACACCCCTGAGGAGAAGGGGGAGTAAGACAGACTGGCCCCTCCTCAGAGGACCTAATCAGTGTAGGTTTAACTGACTAGCAGCCTGGGCTTTTCTTTGCAACACCTTCTTTTTATCAAGTAGCGCTGCAAAAATGCCTGTAACAGCAACATTGGGCGGAGTCACCATTTCAATGGAGGGATGGCGTAATAAAATGAAAGATGTGGATATGATGTGCGTAGACCTGGTATCACCAGGGGATGCACAGATGAGAAACTCTGCAATTCAGCAAACGCGATACCAAGCTTCACGGATATCAGCCAGTATGGAGACCCACAGCAACCAATCAGAATGGAGCTTTTATTATTTTAGAAAGCGGTGATACGATCAGTTGCTGTGAACAATGGCGATTATTCGTGAGGTTCAATATTACACTATAAGACTGGTCTGTAATAGTGTTAGGGGGGAGATGTATCAAAATGGTGTAAAGTAGAACTGGCTGAGTTGACCATAGCAACCAATCAGATTCCACCATTCATTTTTCACAGCTCCTTTAGAAAATGAAAGGTGGAATCTGATTGGTTGCTAGGGGCAACTAAGCCAGTTCGACTTTACACCAGTTTGATAAATCTCCCCCTTAGTTTTTAGATTTCCCTTACTGACCCCCACCCCATCCCTGCAAACAAAAGGCCATTTTGTGGGCTTCACTTAATGTTCCTATAACTGCTTATAGAAACTACTATACGAAAAATGTTGAGATATCATGGTCCGATTGGCGATGTAGAGTATGAGCCCCATCAGACGTTAGCGTTTACAGCTGGATCAGTGGCTATGGGCCGGTGTTCATCAGTAGGGGCCATGAATTGGCTGTCTGTAGTATCAAGGGCATAGTTGCCAAATTTGCAGGGACTCTCCCTAATTTTCACAGACGGTCCTTGCAAAATTGGGATTTTTTGGGCCGGAAATGGGCATGGCGTTTGAAAGCCCCGCCCAAGGGTGGAGTCTTTTTGTCCCTAATTCACCAACTGCAGTAATGGTGACTATGAGAGGGGCCCATAGCTGCTTAGCCATATAAATCACAATGCAGGTCGATGGTTGTGATAAGACGGCTCCATCTTGAACGCATAGAACCCTACAGTCATATTGTCCGGCTCCTGAGAACCAGGGGGGAGGGTTGTGTTACAGCCGCTACATTACTGCCATAGCGCAATTTCCACCTATATCTTCTTTATTGGGCCCACTCCTAGCCTCATTTTTTTTTATATACATCTCTTAAATGTTTGGTTTTTGATTTTCTTCTTATTACGATATTTTCTTTTACCTCCCACAATCTCCAGCACCAAAAAACCAAACGATTGTAAGCTCTGTGGCCCAGAGCCTCCTCACTGTCTCCGGTACAGTGGGTATGTCAGTATTATCACAGAATGTAATATTTTTTGCATTATAGGCCGCCGCTATTCGCTTTCCACCTTCGTGCTTAAGAATAATGTTTACAGTATTCGATTTTTCTGGCCTCGTCCAAAAACTAGTGACGTCGGAGCGAACGTCACCCGAGGACGCCGTAAGGTGGTGTAACATCTAGGCTATAGGGGAAAAAAATGATTTTATTTTTTTATTGACCTTTACAGGCTACATATAGAATATCTATCTATATACATATATATTTACTATGCCAGTCTCTGTTATTTTCTACCAGATTAGAGTCTAGAATGACAAGAATAGCAAAAAAAAGAAAATCATGTATTTTATCATAGTATATATTTATAGCGATCTATATTTTCTATTTGTTATAATATGGAGCGTGCAGTCAGGTGACTTCAGCTCGTGGGTTGCTAGGGTCCTCCTCCTAGCAACCAATCAGAATTCAACTTTCATTTTCTCAACTGTGCTGGAAAAATGAAAGCTAGGATCTGATTGGTTGCTATAGGCAACAAGGCCATTCGCTGAAGCATTTTGAGGCCCGGCCTATGTCGGTCAAGGTATCTGACAAAGGGGAGTCAAGTCTGTTGGCTGCCCCTGTGGTGGTCTCCTCCCTCCCCTTATTGGCCTCCGTTTCCAAACTCTCTCCGGCTGGAGTTTATGGGCATGTTAATCAGGGCAGATACTGAAATCGCCCATTGAAACCATCCCTAACGATACTTCTGTTCGTGGTATAAAGCATTAGGTGGCAGCAAAAGGGATAAGATGGAGAGAGGCCTTGTGGCAAACCCAAATGTGCAGCCTGCCTGTCATGCCTCCCTACCTCTCATCCTGATTGGAGGGCCCAGCGCTGCACTCATTATTAGCCTTTTCGTATCCAAAGTGGCCCTTGAACCGCTTGTCCTTATTTGCTGATGTTGTCGCACCTGTATGGGCATTATCATTTGCAACTGGATCATTAAGAAAGTTGCTAGGGGCCAGCCTTCGTTAGTGGGGCCCAAGAACTAGTTGCCTGTGATATCGAGGATCTAGCTACCAACAGTCACGGGGACGGACAATGCTATAGCTCTAAGAAGCCACAGGTCCTGGTGGCAGGGGATCCCAGATGCCACATAAGAGGACACCCATGCTCTAAAAAGTATGTTATGTCTTGGGGGTTCCCTAATAGAAATTTTGCACAGGAGCTTGAAACCACACCCCTGAGGAGAAGGGGAGTAAGACAGACTGGCCCCTCCTCAGAGGACCTAATCAGTGTAGGTTTAACTGACTAGCAGCCTGGGCTTTTCTTTGCAACACCTTCTTTTTATCAAGTAGCGCTGCAAAAATGCCTGTAACAGCAACATTGGGCGGAGTCACCATTTCAATGGAGGGATGGCGTAATAAAATGAAAGATGTGGATATGATGTGCGTAGACCTGGTATCACCAGGGGATGCACAGATGAGAAACTCTGCAATTCAGCAAGCGCGATACCAAGCTTCACGGATATCAGCCAGTATGGAGACCCACAGCAACCAATCAGAATGGAGCTTTTATTATTTTAGAAAGCGGTGATACGATCAGTTGCTGTGAACAATGGCGATTATTCGTGAGGTTCAATATTACACTATAAGACTGGTCTGTAATAGTAGTTAGGGGAGATGTATCAAATGGTGTAAGTAGAACTGGCTGAGTTGACCATAGCAATCAATCAGATTCCACCATTCATTTTCACAGCTCCTTTAGAAAATGAAAGGTGGAATCTGATTGGTTGCTAGGGGCAACTAAGCCAGTTCGACTTTACACCAGTTTGATAAATCTCCCCCTTAGTTTTTAGATTTCCCTTACTGACCCCCACCCCATCCCTGCAAACAAAAGGCCATTTTGTGGGCTTCACTTAATGTTCCTATAACTGCTTATAGAAACTACTATACGAAAAATGTTGAGATATCATGGTCCGATTGGCGATGTAGAGTATGAGCCCCATCAGACGTTAGCGTTTACAGCTGGATCAGTGGCTATGGGCCGGTGTTCATCAGTAGGGGCCATGAATTGGCTGTCTGTAGTATCAAGGGCATAGTTGCCAAATTTGCAGGGACTCTCCCTAATTTTCACAGACGGTCCTTGCAAAATTGGGATTTTTTGGGCCGGAAATGGGCATGGCGTTTGAAAGCCCGCCCAAGGGTGGAGTCTTTTGTCCCTAATTCACCAACTGCAGTAATGGTGACTATGAGAGGGCCCATAGCTGCTTAGCCATATAAATCACAATGCAGGTCGATGGTTGTGATAAGACGGCTCCATCTTGAACGCATAGAACCCTACAGTCATATTGTCCGGCTCCTGAGAACCAGGGGAGGGTTGTGTTACAGCCGCTACATTACTGCCATAGCGCAATTTCCACCTATATCTTCTTTATTGGGCCCACTCCTAGCCTCATTTTTTTATATACATCTCTTAAATGTTTGGTTTTGATTTTCTTCTTATTACGATATTTTCTTTTACCTCCCACAATCTCCAGCACCAAAAACCAAGCGATTGTAAGCTCTGTGGCCCAGAGCCTCCTCACTGTCTCCGGTACAGTGGGTATGTCAGTATTATCACAGAATGTAATATTTTTTGCATTATAGGCCGCCGCTATTCGCTTTCCACCTTCGTGCTTAAGAATAATGTTTACAGTATTCGATTTTTCTGGCCTCGTCCAAAAACTAGTGACGTCGGAGCGAACGTCACCCGAGGACGCCGTAAGGTGGTGTAACATCTAGGCTATAGGGGAAAAAAATGATTTTATTTTTTTATTGACCTTTACAGGCTACATATAGAATATCTATCTATATACATATATATTTACTATGCCAGTCTCTGTTATTTTCTACCAGATTAGAGTCTAGAATGACAAGAATAGCAAAAAAAAGAAAATCATGTATTTTATCATAGTATATATTTATAGCGATCTATATTTTCTATTTGTTATAATATGGAGCGTGCAGTCAGGTGACTTCAGCTCGTGGGTTGCTAGGGTCCTCCTCCTAGCAACCAATCAGAATTCAACTTTCATTTTCTCAACTGTGCTGGAAAAATGAAAGCTAGGATCTGATTGGTTGCTATAGGCAACAAGGCCATTCGCTGAAGCATTTTGAGGCCCGGCCTATGTCGGTCAAGGTATCTGACAAAGGGGAGTCAAGTCTGTTGGCTGCCCCTGTGGTGGTCTCCTCCCTCCCCTTATTGGCCTCCGTTTCCAAACTCTCTCCGGCTGGAGTTTATGGGCATGTTAATCAGGGCAGATACTGAAATCGCCCATTGAAACCATCCCTAACGATACTTCTGTTCGTGGTATAAAGCGATCGGGGCTGACAGATGGAATTTTTCAATTTTTGGGGATTTTTGTTTAAAAAAAAAAAATCATCAATGTTTTAATGGATTACAGACATTGAGAAGGGTGTGCCCCATTACGGCTAGGGAAAGAGAAAAAGGTTACGACTACACTGTGTCGCACAGCATTTCTTGTAATGATAGTCAATAGTGTCGCACTGTCATGTGACAATCGCAGCATTTCACAGTGCGACACCATTGGCTATCATTACAAAAAATATTGCGCGACATTTCTGTGTGTAGCCCTAGTTTAAGGGTCCCTGCGCGCACACAATTTGCCTTTTTTGCCACTGTATATAAGTGTTGTGAAAATGCATGAAAACCCCACCTAAGGCCTCATGCCCATGATCGTATCTGTTTTGTGTTCCACAAATCGCAGATCTCCAAAATACGGATGCTGTCCATGTTGCTTCTGCATTTTTTGTAGACCCATTGGGGCACATTTACTAAGGGACTTGCGACTATTTTAGGCATTTTCAACCAGCCCTGTGACAATATTTTGCCTCACAGCCGCTTTTACGCCGTGTCTGCCAGTTGGGCATGTCGGAGGCCTTACCAGGGCCAGGACTTCAGCCCCGGCCAATTTACTAACATTTTATGTGGGAAAACAGGCGTAAATGTTAGCGGTAAACTACGCAAGACACTGGCATGGTTTATATGCCCAGCGCAAGGACTGCCACAGATGTGCCTTATTTATGACGAATTAAACAAATCTTATGGCAGCGCAGGGGGGGAAGAGAACTAAGACTGGCGTAAAAAAGTCCACCCACCCATTGAAGTCAATAGCTGCACAAAAAATACGGATCGAAGACGGAAGTCATCTGTATTTCGCTGATCCACATTTTGCGGACCACAAATGACATTTGATCGTGTGCGTGAGGCCTAATGAACAAATGCCAGGAGCTAAAAAACAAGCAAAAAAAACTATCCTGCGTTCAATATTTTTCATACACCCCTGTTGGCGTTTTTACCATAAAAAAAAACGCACCTAAAAGCGCAGGCACAAAAAAAGCCTCAGAAATTCAGAAAAATGACAGCACCTAGACCAATTTCAGATGAGTGTGTTCCGTCTGCGAGTTTGAATTCCCGTAGCGACCTCTGCTCCTTTGACCGCACAGCATCTTAATGATCTCTAAGGCCTCATTCACGGAACCGTTGTTTGAGTCCGAATCCAAGCCGCATTTTTTGCGTCTCGGATGGCATCCGTGTTTTGCGCATCCGCAATTTGTGGACCGCAAAACACAGCGCGGTCGTGTGCATGTAGCCTAATGCTGTGTGTCTCTGCTCGACCGCTGCTGTGATGATTTGTGCTGACCGCATTATGTCAGTACAAATCATTACAGCTAAAAAAAAAACGGATAAAAACCTTCCCAACAATTAGAACAGGGGTCAGCAACCTAGTTGTTAAACTACAACTCCCAGCATGCACACTCGATCATAGAAGACAATGGAGCATGCTGGGCATTGTAGTTTTACAACAGCTGGAGAGACCGAAGGTCCCCTGAGCTTAGGATAAAACGACAGAAACGCTGATCGGATCAGCGGCGAATTCACCTGTGTAGTACTCGAGTTTAACCCTTCACGTGCATTTTAAAGATTCCCATATGTCATGTGTATATTATCATGGACCGTATAAACCCAGGGTATGATGACTCGAAGCTTCGTGATTTATTAGGACATCTATCATTGGGGGGGGTCACTATACATATCATGAGGAGACCAGTGGTGTAAATGACGTGATCGTTAATGGGAGGGGGGAGGTGGGGCGGGGGTTCCTGTTACAGATTTGGGGCCTAGGTGCTTCGGGATATGTATCTGTCCATCATGCGACGCTGCTAAAACTATTTTTCTTATTATAATTCTATATTTTATTAATGGCCTGTTGCCTATAAGCGAAAGCCGTTTTAATATGACTTATGAGGCGCTTAGTGCCTCATGGCTCGTTAACCTCATTAGTCCAACATGGTGCATATATTGGTCCGGGCACACGTCACCGGTCATTACTGTGTGATGAGAAAACTTATCTGCACTATTTCTGTATGTTAGCAGATTGCCACCGGAGAAGCACTAAGACCCGAGACGGTGGCACTGGTTGTTTTCAGCCGCAGGATTAAAGTTCGTCTCTTGCGTGGGGACGCTGCTTCCGTATCACATACAGATCATTGGTGCTCATTTTAAGGTAAAAGCCAAAATGTAAAAAAAAAATAAAAAAAAAGTTTGAGAGTCAGCAAAAACTTTTTACAAAAATAAATAAATACCAAAAGTAGTTAATTTTCACGGGACACTGCCGTGTCTGTGTCAGGATGAGGAATGTATGGTGTACGTGTACTGTCTGTGTGTTCACTCCTGTCTCAGCCTCACACTGGGGGCTCGTTATTAAGAATAAATAATAAAATGATAATAATTGCACAGATCGCTGTCTGGATTCAGTCCCTTGTAGAAAAATGTATAATGTCATTAGTGTGGATGTTTGCAGGATTTCTTCTTTTTTCATGTTAAAGGGGTTCTCCTCTTACTTTGTTAAAAGGGTCCCTTAATAAGCTCATCACAAAGTGTCCTTCTACTTGGGACCACCAGTGATCAGCTGGAATCTATAGAGAAACCTGGCAGTAAGTGTTCAATATTCCTGCAGCGCCACCACAGGTGTAATGCAGCATTACACCATTCACATCGAAGGGCTGTGTGATGTGGTACAGGACAGGTCCTCCAGAGCGAGAGACTCTCTTTATCATCGCCCTCCACCCTGAGCCATAAATATGACCTTAGGGCTCATGCACACGAATGTATTTTCTTTCCGTGTCTGTTCCCTTTTTTTTTTTTTTGCGGAACCATTTATTTCAATGGGTCCACCAAAAAAACGGAAGTTACTCCGTGTGCATTCCGTTTCTATATGTCTGTATTTCCGTTCCGCAAAAAAAATAGAACATGTCCTATTTTTGTCTGCATTACGAACAAGGATAGTGCTGTTCTATTAGGGGACAGCTGTTCTGTTGCTGCAAAATACGGAATGCACGCGCACGTGCATGAGCCCTTAGGTCCATTAAAATCTCAGGCGGGCCTAGTAAGAGGTCCTTTCTACTGGACCATTGTCCTCAATGATCACTTTTAATCAGAAACGTAACTACCTGTGCAAAATAACTGCAAAACTTAAAACAAAAAAAATAATTCTTAAAAAGGGCTCATGCACACATACATATTTTTGGTCCTCATCCGATCCGCATTTTTGCCGGTTGGATGCGAACCCATTTACTTCAATGGGGACGCAAAAGATGCGGGCAGCATACCCTTTTTACATACAAAAATAGGACAGTTCCACAGAGGGCAAGCCGTTGCGTTCCGCAAAATAAGGAAAACACACGGCCGGTATCCGTGTTTTGCGGATCCGTAATTTGCGAACAGCTAAATCGTTAAACGCCGTGTGCATGAGCCCTAATAATTAATAGGCAATTTTTGGGTTTGGTTGTCAGCACAGTGTCAGTTAGTACATAGGGAGGGGGCTGTGGCTATGTTAATGAGTGACTACTGTCCTAAGTGCCATTTTCTGGTGCAGTTGTCAGTTACTCCTCCAGCCGTTATTCACACTTCGCAGTCATGTTGCTTTTATGCCATGATTGTGCCCTGTCCTTTCAACCTGACCCAGTCTCCTTGTTCTTTTCAGATTTTTAGCTCATTGGCCAGTATGTGGCCAACCAGACGGGGTGGCGGAGGTGCGGACCCTCTGACAACGCCACAGCAATCCACAATGCATGATCTGATCTTCGACACTTAAAGGGGTTGTCCAGAATTTCCCCAGAAAATGGCAGCTTTCTTCTTTTGGATACAGAGCCACAGTGGTTCACAGGTTGCGTCTGGTATTACCACCCAGCTCTAATGAAGTGACCGGTGCTGAGCTGTAATACCACACACAACCTGTACGCAGGTGCGATGCTGTTTGTGGAAGCAGACATGTATTTCTGATCCTGTGCTGGAGTTTTCCAAGAGAGCCGAGCACCAGTGGACCCCATAGACGATAATCGGATCCGGTTGCTTTCCGGCATGAGTGCTGGCTAAAAACATGCATTTCGCCGGAAAGCGTCCGGATCTGGAGAATTCTGGCAGGCGGTTACTGGAACAGGATGCCGCAGATATGAACATACCCGTACATGGTGCTAACATTTTGACCCTGGTTCTGAGCCTCCTTTTTCAGCTGCCAGCAGAAGTTGTTCCCGTGCCTTGAGGCTAAAGGGAGGACACGCCCATAATAGGAATGCACGTCCTGAACACAAGGCATCATGGTCCTAAGTTTGGACACCATGAAAAAAGCCATTCAGGGTCAGTTCAAGGCTAGGTTCACACGACCACATTTGTCGCGCGACAAATAGGGCACAACTTCACTGCAACATTTGTTGCGATATTGTCGCGCGACAATTTTTATAATGGTGTCGCATTGCAACATGCTGCGACTGCGACGCGACAGTCGCAGAAAAACCCATCTTGAATGGATTTTTTGCAACTGTCGCTTCGCAGTCGCATGTCGCAATGCGACACCATAGACTCCCATTACAAAAATTGTCGCGCGACAGTTGTCGTCGTCTGAACCTAGCCTAATGCTGTATTATTACATGATGCTGATTCCGCCTATGTAATAATATATAGCGGATTGGAATGCCTTTGAACACCGGACGCAGCCGCTTCAGTCTGTGTGTCCAACTGCATCCCCAAAATATGAAAATCTTGGCTCAGTATTCCTATTACGTGCGTGTCGCTAAGCAACCATAACATTCGCGTCCGTGAAAAAACACCAGGCAGTTGTAAGGGTAATACCACCTCCATATCACCAGGGACCCCCATGTCTCAGACCCTTAGATCAGAGCCTGAGTCATAGGGGACTGAGTCCAAACACAGCGAATAGAACCGCGAATGTCAACTATATACTTGAAACCAACGCCAATACGAACACAACGAGCGATCTGAGACGTGTACCATCTGTTTCCTTCCAGTGCCGGGAATAATAACCCCATCATCTATACAGAAAACAAATTACTATTTTGTAAAGCGTCTGGAGAATTTCCCTTTCGTCCTGCAAAATAAAAAAATAACAAAAAGCACACTGAGAAAAGAGAACGTTCATCACTTGTGGCGCAACTTTTTGGACATTTTTGCAACATTTTTTCGTGGGAAAGTTCCTACAAAGGTCAAATTGTATTTTAATAAGCAATACATCCATGCAAAAGCAATCTCGGCACGTTTAAACTTTTCCGACTGTGCAGTAAAATGTAAATGGCGTCCAAGGGTTGTCGGGGGTTAAAAGGGTTGACCAGGATTACAGAATTACGGCTGTTCCCTTCCAAAAAACGGCGCTGTGCCTGTCCACAGGTTGTTTTGTAGTAACTGAAGCTCAGCCCCATTCACTTCAGTGGAGCTGAGCTGGAATACCGGACACAACCTGTGGACAGGTGTGGCGCTGTTTCAGAAGGAAAGCAGCCATGTTTTTCCAACTCCGTTAATGGGGAATTGCCACAGTTATGGAGCTTACCCCCTCCCCCTGTAACCCAGGAAATCCAAGTGCACTTTTGCAAAAATATCGGCACTTCCAAATAGCTACGTGCCTGTTGGCTCTCCCTGGACACGGCAGAGAACAATGCCCTTAGCAGTGAATCATGAACTCTCTTTTCTCAGCGGCAGACCTTCTTGCATGGTGCTGTAGACTTAGGGGACAATTCTCATTAGGCCTGGGCCTTGGGCGGCAGAGGCCCTGCTGGGTACGATTGCTTTTGTCTTTTCTTTTTGTATCCTTTTTATGTTGTATCTATAATCTCTTGTTTATTTATTTACTTTGTATCGATGTTCTTCCTACTTTGCTATGTACTAAGGACTATAGGGGGTTATGGTGCAAGGTACCGGGGAAGGGGAAGCGGGCGGGTGTTGAAATTGTGGCTCGTTCGCGGACGGATTCTTATAAATCTGTGTCTTAATGTATATGGAATAAATAATGCGATTGCATCACTGAAAATATAACATTTTATAATCTCTCGATGTCTCTGTATCACTTACTATATCGTGTGACTGTATTTAGCATCTGCTTATGTAAGTGCCACATTATGATTTTCTTATTTTTTTTTTTTATTTTAAATACCCCCTGGAAGATCTCTTGTGCTTGCTATTTTTTTTGTAATTTCGTGTCTGTATCTGCAAACAATAAATAGAATATTTTTTTGGACTTTTTTTTTTATTTTTATTTTTTAAGCGTCTCTTGGGGGTCGGCATTGTATCCACCGGCCTGTCCAGAATTATTAGATGCTTCCTATTATTGAAAAGTAAAGATTTTATCCCCCCTACCCCCTCAAAAGTATGTTCCATTTTCTAAGACTGACAAGCCCCACCCCCTTTTGACAACTAGCCCTGCCCACTTTTGGAGGGAAACCTTTTATCAGACGGAAATAATTGTCCGTCAGTTTGATAAAAATAGCATTTGTCACCCAGGACAGTTCTGAGGTTACGAGGCCCGCGGCCCCCCTGACGTGTCACTTTTCTTTGTTAATGCACTATCCCTTTAAATACTGCTGGTAAGAATGACTCAGTCTGACAACACCTGTTCTCGCACTGCTGTACAGGACGTGGAAATTTCCTGTTCTCTAGGCTTTGAAGCTGATTCATAGAAGCTTCACAGTGACTTTACACGCGATCAATAGAGCTGAGCCAATCTCATATTTTGAAATTCGTTCACACTTCGTTTGGTGGTAAAAGGTGAATTGCGTTATGGATTTCGTTACCACGAACCCTAACGCAATCCTATGACGGAATGCCTTTAGAGGTAGAAGTCTATGGCCTCTTTCACACGGGCGTGACTTCCGCGCGGGTGCAATGCGTGACGTGGACGCATTGCACCCGCACTGAATCTGGACCCATTCATTTCTATGGGGCTGTGCACATGAGCTGTGATTTTCACGCATCACTTCTGCATTGCGTGAAAATCACAGCATGCTCCAGTTTCTGCGTTTTTCACGCAACGCAGGCCCCATAGAAGTGAATGGGGCTGCGGGAAAATCGAAAGCATCCGCAAGCAAGTGCGGATGCTGTGCGATTTTCCCGTATGGTTGCTAAGCGACGGGACCCGATCTTCATTATTTTCCCTTATAACATGGTTATAAGGGAAAATAATAGCATTCTTAATAAAGAATGCTTTGTAGAATGTTGATAAAGTGGTAAAAAATAAAAAAAACTTAACTTACCTTAGCCACTTGATCGCGTAGTTGGCGATCTCTCTTCTGTCTTCAAGCATTAGCTGTAGTGTAAAGGACCTGTGATGACGTCACATCACATGGTCCAATCACATGGTCCATCACGGACGTCATCACAGGTCCTTTAGACTGCAGCTAAAGCTTGAAGAGAGATCGCCAACTACGCGATCAAGTAGCTAAGGTAAGTTAAGTTTTTTATTTTAAACCACTTATTCAACATTCTACAAAGCATTCTGTAGTGAGAATGCTATTATTTTCCCTTTATAACCATGTTATAAGGGAAAATAATAAAATCTCCAGAATACTCTACCCGAAACCGGACTTCAGTGATGAAGTCCGGCTTGGGGTCTGGGTACCAAACATGGTGAGTTTTCCAACGCGCGTGCAAAACGCATTACAAAAGTTTGCACACGTGCGGAAAAATCGTGCATATTCCCGCAACGCACCCGCATCCTATCCGGGCGTCAAACGTGACGCCCATGTGAAAGAGGCCTATGGGCTGCAAAGTGGATCCGTCCTTCCCTGCATAACGGAAAAGGGACGGATCCGTTTTGCAGCCCACAGACTTCTATTATGACGGAATGAATTAGAGGCATTCCGTTATGCATTCCGTCATAGAATTGCGTTATGGTCCGTAGTAACGGAATCCATAACGCAATTCACCTTTTTCCACCAAACGAAGAGTGAACGAATTTCATAAGTGGAAATTCGCTCATCTCTAGCGATCAAGTCTGGTAATTCGAATTTACATGCGAAGCGCTTTATTTTTGAAGAAAAAAAAACCAACACTGGGGATCAATTACCTACATTTTTACGCCAGTTTTAGGTGTAAAAGTAACCGAAAAACTACTCCACTCGGAGTGGAGCGAGGAGTCTTTATTTTTTTGAAGGAAGCCTCATGCAAACGACCGTTGTTTGATTTCGTGTCCGTTAAGCCGTTTTTCGGACCCATTGGTTTTCAATGGGTCCGTGGAAAACTCGTCAAATGCACGGTTTTTCCTCCGCGTCCGTGATTACTGTCCGTTCAAAAAATAGAACCTGTCCTATTCTTGTCCGTGAAAAACGGTTCGTGGACCAATTCAAGTCAATGGGACCGCGACCTGCATATATATTCCATTATCCTGGATGGAGATATTAAAATTACACTTTTTTTTTTTCCTTCCTTTTTTTCTTGCGGACCACGAAGACACAACGGAATCAAAAACGGACATGGATCACGGAAGAACGGAACCCCATTTTGCGGACCGCTAAAAACAACTGTCGTGTGCATGAGGCCATAGGATGACTTCCCACGTTGTGTAAAATTCTGCCAGAAAATCCGCTGGATTGTTGCGGACATTTTGTTGCAGATTTCCCGTATGAGAATCTCTCCATTCAATTCAATGGCGAACTGATTCTGCAGTAGAAAACTCCGTGCAGATTTTGTTGCAGATTTTTCAGCATTTTCCACTGCAGAATCCGTTTGCCATAGGATAATATGGTGGAAGTCTTGAGGTTGCGGATTTTCTGACAGAATTTTACGCAACGTGTGAAGTCACCCTTAGGCCCCTTTCACACGAGCGAGTATTCCGTGTGGGTGCAATGCGTGATGCGAACACATTGCGTCCGCACGGAATCCGGACCCTTTGATTTCAATAGGTCTGTGTACATGAGCTTTGGTTTTCACGATTCACTTGTGCGTTGCGTGAAAATCGCAGCAGGTTCTATATTCTGCGATTTTTCACACAACGCTGGCGCCATAGAAATGAATGGAGCTGCGTGAAAATCGCATTGCATCCGCAAGCAAGTGCGGATGCAATGCGTTTTTCACAGATGGTTGCTAAGAGATGTTTGTAAACATTCCGTTTTTTTATCACGCGCATGCAAAACGCATTAAATCGCACTGCACCAGCGTGATAAAAACTGAACGCGATCGCAAATAACACTGAATGTACTTGCTTGCGAAATCGCGCTGTTTTCACTGAACACATCCACAATGCATCCGGACCTAATCCGCTCAATCTTGTCTGGAAAGGGTCTTAGGCCCTTTTCACACGAGCGAGTTTTCCGCGCAGGTGCAATGCGTGAAGTGAACGCATAGCACCCGTACTGAATCCATTTCAATGGGTGTGTATATGCGGCATGTTCTATATTCTGCGTTTTTTAACGCAGCCCCGGCTCCATAGAAGTGAATGGGGCTTCAGTGAAAAACGCATTGCATCCGGAAGCAAGTGCGGTTGCAATGTGTTTTTCACTGATGGTTGCTAGGAGATGTTTGTAAACCTTTGGTTTTTTTATCACGCGCGTGAAAAATGCATCAAAACGCATTGCACCCGCGTGGAAACACTACGCAATCGCAGAGAAAACTGACTGAACTTGCTTGCAAAATGCTGCGAGTTTCCCTGAACGCATGCGGACCTAATCCGTCACTCTCGTGTGAAAGAGGCTTTACATGCTGTGGGAAAGCCAGCTTCACTCTCTCCATGGCAAAGGATAAAACCCGCAGTACAAATTGACATGCAGCAGCTTTCAAATCTGCAATGCTGCACCGTTTTTGCTGAGTTTTTATTTTTGCGCAACGTGTGACCTGAGATTTTAGAAATTCTCGTCCACTGTGCTAGTACTGTACTAGGCTGCAGATTTTCTGCATGAAAATCTGCAACTGCAAAATTGCAGGCCCATGTCATGCACATGACACGAACGCGGGCCGCAAATTGAAAGGGGTCCGTAATCCACATCCAACAGTCCGCACTGCAAAAAAGTAGTGTATGCTCTACTTTTTTGGGGTGAGGAGGCACAGGCAGAAAACCCACAGAAGCACTCCGTAGTGCTTCCGATCTGTGCCTCCGTTCCGCACCGTATCTTCCGGATTGCGGGCACATTTAAGTGAATGGGTCCGCATCCGTGATACGGTGTAGGGATGAGCGAATCGACTTCGGATGAAACATCCGAAGTCGATTTGCATAAAACTTTGTTTCAATACTGTAAGGAGCGAGCGCTCCGTACAGTATCAGAATGTATTGGCTCCGATGAGCCGAAGTTGACTCGCATAATAACTTCAGAAATTGATTTATACTGTAAAAAAAATACATTTCCCAAACCGGTTCCAAGGTACATTGCGGACAATACGGGCATAGACCTGCTACGGTTTTGTGCATGAGTTAAAGACAAAAAAAAAGGCATTGGAAATTGGATTCTGTGCATATGAGACAGTTTTTGGCGCTGCTGGGATCCACTCCTGTTATGGGGCGATGCCCCACACTCGGCCGCCTCTGTGGGTCACTTTTTCGGAGCGGCCTGGTGTTCTGGTTGCAGGTCTTCCTCCATTCACTGTCAGAGACCAGAAGGTTCCTCCTTTGACGAGCAGCTGCTGAGATCACAGGTGGGACCAGCTGACCATCACCTCTGCTGTCCACAGCATGATACTGAGCTCCATGGCACCAGACAGCTCCATCCTGGACTTCCCTGCTTCCTTCCTCATGCCGATGTAATGCTGGGAATTGTAGTCCCGCAGAAGAGCACACAGGAACCTCTATTCATCAGGGCTGCGGCACCAGGACACAGGTGAGCGAGGCTGTTTTCCAAGATGTCAGTTTTGTTTTCAAAAGGGGGAACAGTGGGTTTGGGTGAGTTATAGGCTGGTTTGTAACCTATGACTGTCTTGG
>JAKVIS010000435.1:0-71971 GCA_033119425.1 Bufotes viridis | reverse complement strand
CCACAGACAGCTGTTTCGGGGTGTTGCCCCTCATCAGTGCAGAGTAGGATTCTGGCTAACCGGGAGCAATGCCTCGGAGACCACCCAAACACAACAATAGCTGATCTCCTCAGGAGACCAGCTACAAAAACACCAGCGGAGCCTCACTTAAGAGTCTCAACACAGCAATCCGAAGTGCAAAAGTTCCCTGGGAAAAGGGAATATGCAAAATAAATGTGGAGCCCCAGTTATGGGTCTACAACACAATGAAAGCCAGATATCCTCAAAGGAAGGAAAACCAAGCAAAGGGGTGTCTCCATTACAGAGATCACCAAATCCACCATATTAAGTGGCCCCTATGTCAAGATCCCGCTTTTTTACAAGCTTTAAGGATGTGACGGGGAAAACCTAAGCCAGTTATCCATCCACAGACAGCTGTTTCGGGTGTTGCCCCTCATCAGTGCGGAGTAGGATTCTGGCTAACCTGGAGCAATGCCTCGGAGACCACCCAAACACAACAATAGCTGATCTCCTCAGGGAGACCAGCTACAAAAAACACAGCAGAGCCTCACTTAAGAGTCTCAACACAGCAATCCGAAGTGCAAAGTTCCCTGGGAAAAGGGAATATGCAAAATAAATGTGGAGCCCCAGTTATGGGTCTACAACACAATGAAAGCCAGATATCCCTCAAAGGAAGGAAAACCAAGCAAAGTGGTGTCTCCATTACAGAGATCACCAAATCCACCATATTAAGTGGCCCCTATGTCAAGATCCCGCTTTTTTACAAGCTTTAAGGATGTGACGGGGAAAACCTAAGCCAGTTATCCATCCACAGACAGCTGTTTCGGGGTGTTGCCCTCATCAGTGCGGAGTAGGATTCTGGCTAACCGGGAGCAATGCCTCGGAGACCACCCAAACACAACAATAGCTGATCTCCTCAGGGAGACCAGCTACAAAAACACCGCAGAGCCTCACTTAAGAGTCTCAACACAGCAATCCGAAGTGCAAAGTTCCCTGGGAAAAGGGAATATGCAAAATAAATGTGGAGCCCCAGTTATGGGTCTACAACACAATGAAAGCCAGATATCCCTCAAAGGAAGGAAAACCAAGCAAGGGGTGTCTCCATTACAGAGATCACCAAATCCACCATATTAAGTGGCCCCTATGTCAAGATCCCGCTTTTTTACAAGCTATAAGGATGTGACGGGGAAAACCTAAGCCAGTTATCCATCCACAGACAGCTGTTTCGGGGTGTTGCCCCTCATCAGTGCGGAGTAGGATTCTGGCTAACCTGGAGCAATGCCTCGGAGACCACCCAAACACAACAATAGCTGATCTCCTCAGGGAGACCAGCTACAAAAACACCAGCGGAGCCTCACTTAAGAGTCTCAACACAGCAATCCGAAGTGCAAAGTTCCCTGGGAAAAGGGAATATGCAAAATAAATGTGGAGCCCCAGTTATGGGTCTACAACACAATGAAAGCCAGATATCCCTCAAAGGAAGGAAAACCAAGCAAAATGGTGTCTCCATTACAGAGATCACCAAATCCACCATATTAAGTGGCCACTATGTCAAGATCCCGCTTTTTTTACAAGCTTTAAGGATGTGACGGGGAAAACCTAAGCCAGTTATCCATCCACAGACAGCTGTTTCGGGGTGTTGCCCCTCATCAGTGCGGAGTAGGATTCTGGCTAACCGGGAGCAATGCCTCGGAGACCACCCAAACACAACAATAGCTGATCTCCTCAGGGAGACCAGCTACAAAAACACCGCGGAGCCTCACTTAAGAGTCTCAACACAGCAATCCGAAGTGCAAAGTTCCCTGGGAAAGGGAATATGCAAAATAAATGTGGAGCCCCAGTTATGGGTCTACAACACAATGAAAGCCAGATATCCCTCAAAGGAAGGAAAACCAAGCAAAGGGGTGTCTCCATTACAGAGATCACCAAATCCACCATATTAAGTGGCCCCTATGTCAAGATCCCGCTTTTTTACAAGCTTTAAGGATGTGACGGGGAAAACCTAAGCCAGTTATCCATCCACAGACAGCTGTTTCGGGGTGTTGCCCCTCATCAGTGCGGAGTAGGATTCTGGCTAACCTGGAGCAATGCCTCGGAGACCACCCAAACACAACAATAGCTGATCTCCTCAGGGAGACCAGCTACAAAAAACACCGCAGAGCCTCACTTAAGAGTCTCAACACAGCAATCCGAAGTGCAAAGTTCCCTGGGAAAAGGGAATATGCAAAATAAATGTGGAGCCCCAGTTATGGGTCTACAACACAATGAAAGCCAGATATCCCTCAAAGGAAGGAAAACCAAGCAAAGGGGTGTCTCCATTACAGAGATCACCAAATCCACCATATTAAGTGGCCCCTATGTCAAGATCCCGCTTTTTTACAAGCTTTAAGGATGTGACGGGGAAAACCTAAGCCAGTTATCCATCCACAGACAGCTGTTTCGGGGTGTTGCCCCTCATCAGTGCGGAGTAGGATTCTGGCTAACCGGGAGCAATGCCTCGGAGACCACCCAAACACAACAATAGCTGATCTCCTCAGGGAGACCAGCTACAAAAACACCGCGGAGCCTCACTTAAGAGTCTCAACACAGCAATCCGAAGTGCAAAGTTCCCTGGGAAAAGGGAATATGCAAAATAAATGTGGAGCCCCAGTTATGGGTCTACAACACAATGAAAGCCAGATATCCCTCAAAGGAAGGAAAACCAAGCAAAGGGGTGTCTCCATTACAGAGATCACCAAATCCACCATATTAAGTGGCCCCTATGTCAAGATCCCGCTTTTTACAAGCTTTAAGGATGTGACGGGGAAAACCTAAGCCAGTTATCCATCCACAGACAGCTGTTTCGGGGTGTTGCCCTCATCAGTGCGGAGTAGGATTCTGGCTAACCGGGAGCAATGCCTCGGAGACCACCCAAACACAACAATAGCTGATCTCCTCAGGGAGACCAGCTACAAAAACACCGCGGAGCCTCACTTAAGAGTCTCAACACAGCAATCCGAAGTGCAAAGTTCCCTGGGAAAAGGGAATATGCAAAATAAATGTGGAGCCCCAGTTATGGGTCTACAACACAATGAAAGCCAGATATCCCTCAAAGGAAGGAAAACCAAGCAAAGTGGTGTCTCCATTACAGAGATCACCAAATCCACCATATTAAGTGGCCCCTATGTCAAGATCCCGCTTTTTTTACAAGCTTTAAGGATGTGACGGGGAAAACCTAAGCCAGTTATCCATCCACAGACAGCTGTTTCGGGTGTTGCCCCTCATCAGTGCGGAGTAGGATTCTGGCTAACCGGGAGCAATGCCTCGGAGACCACCCAAACACAACAATAGCTGATCTCCTCAGGGAGACCAGCTACAAAAACACTGCGGAGCCTCACTTAAGAGTCTCAACACAGCAATCCGAAGTGCAAAGTTCCCTGGGAAAAGGGAATATGCAAAATAAATGTGGAGCCCCAGTTATGGGTCTACAACACAATGAAAGCCAGATATCCCTCAAAGGAAGGAAAACCAAGCAAAGGGTGTCTCCATTACAGAGATCACCAAATCCACCATATTAAGTGGCCCCTATGTCAAGATCCCGCTTTTTTTACAAGCTTTAAGGATGTGACGGGGAAAACCTAAGCCAGTTATCCATCCACAGACAGCTGTTTCGAGGTGTTGCCCCTCATCAGTGCGGAGTAGGATTCTGGCTAACCGGGAGCAATGCCTCGGAGACCACCCAAACACAACAATAGCTGATCTCCTCAGGGAGACCAGCTACAAAACACACGCAGAGCCTCACTTAAGAGTCTCAACACAGCAATCCGAAGTGCAAAGTTCCCTGGGAAAAGGGAATATGCAAAATAAATGTGGAGCCCCAGTTATGGGTCTACAACACAATGAAAGCCAGATATCCCTCAAAGGAAGGAAAACCAAGCAAAGGGGTGTCTCCATTACAGAGATCACCAAATCCACCATATTAAGTGGCCCCTATGTCAAGATCCCGCTTTTTTTACAAGCTTTAAGGATGTGACAGGGAAAACCTAAGCCAGTTATCCATCCACAGACAGCTGTTTCGGGGTGTTGCCCCTCATCAGTGCGGAGTAGGATTCTGGCTAACCGGGAGCAATGCCTCGGAGACCACCCAAACACAACAATAGCTGATCTCCTCAGGGAGACCAGCTACAAAAACACTGCGGAGCCTCACTTAAGAGTCTCAACACAGCAATCCGAAGTGCAAAGTTCCCTGGGAAAAGGGAATATGCAAAATAAATGTGGAGCCCCAGTTATGGGTCTACAACACAATGAAAGCCAGATATCCCTCAAAGGAAGGAAAACCAAGCAAAGGGGTGTCTCCATTACAGAGATCACCAAATCCACCATATTAAGTGGCCCCTATGTCAAGATCCCGCTTTTTTACAAGCTTTAAGGATGTGACGGGGAAAACCTAAGCCAGTTATCCATCCACAGACAGCTGTTTCGGGGTGTTGCCCCTCATCAGTGCGGAGTAGGATTCTGGCTAACCGGGAGCAATGCCTCGGAGACCACCCAAACATAACAATAGCTGATCTCCTCAGGGAGACCAGCTACAAAAACACTGCGGAGCCTACACTTAAGAGTCTCAACACAGCAATCCGAAGTGCAAAGTTCCCTGGGAAAAGGGAATATGCAAAATAAATGTGGAGCCCCAGTTATGGGTCTACAACACAATGAAAGCCAGATATCCCTCAAAGGAAGGAAAACCAAGCAAAGGGGTGTCTCCATTACAGAGATCACCAAATCCACCATATTAAGTGGCCCCTATGTCAAGATCCCGCTTTTTTACAAGCTTTAAGGATGTGACGGGAAAACCTAAGCCAGTTATCCATCCACAGACAGCTGTTTCGGGGTGTTGCCTCTCATCAGTGCGGAGTAGGATTCTGGCTAACTGGGAGCAATGCCTCGGAGACCACCCAAACACAACAATAGCTGATCTCCTCAGGGAGACCAGCTACAAAAACACCGCGGAGCCTCACTTAAGAGTCTCAACACAGCAATCCGAAGTGCAAAGTTCCCTGGGAAAAGGGAATATGCAAAATAAATGTGGAGCCCCAGTTATGGGTCTACAACACAATGAAAACCAGATATCCCTCAAAGGAAGGAAAAACAAGCAAAATGGTGTCTCCATTACAGAGATCACCAAATCCACCATATTAAGTGGCCACTATGTCAAGATCCCGCTTTTTTTACAAGCTTTAAGGATGTGACGGGGAAAACCTAAGCCAGTTATCCATCCACAGATAGCTGTTTCGGTGTGTTGCCCTCATCAGTGCGGAGTAGGATTCTGGCTAACCTGGAGCAATGCCTCGGAGACCACCCAAACACAACAATAGCTGATCTCCTCAGGGAGACCAGCTACAAAAACACCGCTGAGCCACACTTAAGAGTCTAAACACAGCAATCCGAAGTGCAAAATTCCCTGGGAAAATGGAATATGCAAAATAAATGTGGAGCCCCAGTTATGGGTCTACAATACAATGAAAGCCAGATATCCCTCAAAGGAAGGAAAACCAAGCCAAGGGGTGTCTCCATTACAGAGATCACCAAATCCACCATATTAAGTGGCCCCTATGTCAAGATTCCGCTTTTTTTACAAGCTTGAAGGATGTGACGGGAAAAACCTAAGCCAGTTATCCATCCACAGACAGCTGTTTTGTGGTGTTGCCACTCATCAGTGCGGAGTAGGATTCTGGCTAACCGGGAGCAATGACTCGTGGACCACCCAAACACAACAATAGCTGATCTCCTCAGGGAGAACAGCTACAAAAAACACTGCGGAGCCACACTTAAGAGTCTCAACACAGCCATCCGAAGTGCAAAATTTCTTGGGAAAAGGGAATATGCAAAGTAAATGTGGAGCACCAGTTATGGGTCTACAACACAATGAAAGCCAGATATCCCTCAAAGGAAGGAAAACCAAGCAAAGGGGTGTCTCCATTACAGAGATCACTAAATCCACCATATTAAGTGGCCCCTATGTGAAGATCTCGCTTTTTTTAAAAGCTTTAAGGATGTGATGGGGAAAACCTAAGCCAGTTATCCATAGACAGACAGCTGTTACGGAGTGTTGCCCCTCATCAGTGCGGAGTAGGAATCTGGCTGCCGGGAGCAATGCCTCGGAGACCACCCAAACACAACAATAGCTGATCTCCTCAGGGAGACCAGCTACAAAAAACACAGCGGAGCCTCACTTAAGAGTCTCAACACAGCAATCCAAAGTGCAAAGTTCCCTGGGAAAAGGGAATATGCAAAATAAATGTGGAGCCCCAGTTATGGGTCTACAACACAATGAAAGCCAGATATCCCTCAAAGGAAGGAAAACCAAGGAAAGTGGTGTCTCCATTACAGAGATCACCAAATCCACCATATTAAGTGGCCCCTATGTGAAGATCTCGCTTTTTTTAAAAGCTTTAAGGATGTGATGGGGAAAACCTAAGCCAGTTATCCATAGACAGACAGCTGTTACGGGGTGTTGCCCCTCATCAGTGCGGAGTAGGATGCTGGCTGCCGGGAGCAATGCCTCGGAGACCACCCAAACACAACTATAGCTGATCTCCTCAGGGAGACCAGCTACAAAAAACACTGCGGAGCCTAACTTAAGAGTCTCAACACAGCAATCCAAAGTGCAAAGCTCCCTGGGAAAAGGGAATATGCAAAATAAATGTGGAGCCCCAGTTATGGGTCTACAACACAATGAAAGCCAGATATCCCACAAAGGAAGGGAAACCAAGCAAAGTGGTGTCTCCATTACAAAGATCACCAAATCCACCATATTAAGTGGCCCCTATGTCAAGATCCCGCTTTTTTTTACAAGCTTTAAGGATGTGACGGGGAAAACCAAAGCCAGTTATCCATCCACAGACAGCTGTTTTGGGGTGTTGCCCCTCATCAGTGCGGAGTAGGATTCTGTCTAACTGGGAGCAATGCCTCGGAGACCACCCAAACACAACAATAGCTGATCTCCTCATGGAGACCAGCTACAAAAAACACAGCGGAGCCTCACTTAAGAGTCTCAACACAGCAATCCGAAGTGCAAAGTTCCCTGGGAAAAGGGAATATGCAAAATAAATGTGGAGCCCCATTTATGGGTCTACAACACAATGAAAAGCAGATATCACTTAAAGGAAGGTAAAACAAGCAAAATGGTGTCTCAATTACAGAGATCACCAAATCCACCATATTAAGTGGCCACTATGTCAAGATCCCGCTTTTTTTTACAAGCTTTAAGGATGTGACGGGGAAAACCTAAGCCAGTTATCCATCCACAGATAGCTGTTTCGGTGTGTTGCCCCTCATCAGTGCGGAGTAGGATTCTGGCTAACCGGGAGCAATGCCTCGGAGACCACCCAAACACAACAATAGCTGATCTCCTCAGGGAGACCAGCTACAAAAAACACTGCTGAGCCACACTTAAGAGTCTCAACACAGCAATCCGAAGTGCAAAGTTCCCTGGGAAAAGGGAATATGCAAAATAAATGTGGAGCCCCAGTTATGGGTCTGCAACACAATGAAAGCCAGATATCCCTCAAAGTAATTAAAACCAAGCAAAGGGGTGTCTCCATTACAGAGATCACAAAATCCACCATATTAAGTGGCCCCTATGTCAAGATCCCGCATTTTTTTTACAAGCTTTAAGGATGTGACGGGGAAAACCTAAGCCAGTTATCCATCCACAGACAGCTGTTTCGGGGTGTTGCCCCCTCATCAGTGCGGAGTAGGATTCTGGCTAACCGGGAGCAATGCCTCGGAGACCACCCAAACACAACAATAGCTGATCTCCTCAGGGAGACCAGCTACAAAAAACACCGCAGAGCCACACTTAAGAGTCTCAACACAGCAATCCGAAGTGCAAAGTTCCCTGGGAAAAGGGAATATGCAAAATAAATGTGGAGCACCAGTTATGGGTTTACAACACAATGAAAGCCAGATATCCCTCAAAGGAAGGAAAACCAAGCAAACGGGTGTCTACATTACAGAGATCACCAAATCCACCATATTAAGTGGCCCCTATGTCAAGATCCCGCTTTTTTTACAAGCTATAAGGATGTGACGGGGAAAACCTAAGCCAGTTATCCATCCACAAACAGCTGTTTCGGGGTGTTGCCTCTCATCAGTGCGGAGTAGGATTCTGTCTAACTGGGAGCAATTCCTCGGAGACCACCCAAACACAACAATAGCTGATCTCCTCAGGGAGACCAGCTACAAAAAACACCGCTGAGCCACACTTAAGAGTCTAAACACAGCAATCCGAAGTGCAAAATTCCCTGGGAAAATGGAATATGCAAAATAAATGTGGAGCCCCAGTTATGGGTCTACAACACAATGAAAGCCAGATATCCCTCAAAGGAAGGAAAACCAAGCAAAGGGGTGTCTTCTTTACAGAGATCACCAAATCCACCATATTAAGTGGCCCCTATGTCAATATCACGCTTTTTTTACAAGCTTGAAGGATGTGACGGGAAAAACCTAAGCCAGTTATCCATCCACAGACAGCTGTTTCGTTTTGTTGCCACTCATCAGTGCGGAGTAGGATTCTGGCTAACCGGGAGCAATGACTCGGGGACCACCCAAACACAACAATAGCTGATCTCCTCAGGGAGAACAGCTACAAAAAACACCGCGGAGCCACACTTAAGAGTCTCAACACAGCAATCCGAAGTGCAAAATTTCTTGGGAAAAGGGAATATGCAAAGTAAATGTGGAGCACCAGTTATGGGTCTACAACACCATGAAAGCCAGATATCCCTCAAAGTAAGGAAAACCAGGCAAAGGGGTGTTTCCATTACAGAGATCACCAAATACACCATATTAAGTAGCCCCTATGTCAAGATCCCGTTTTTTTTACAAGCTTTAAGGATGTGACGGGGAAAACCTAAGCCAGTTATCCATCCACAGACAGCTGTTTCGGGTGTTGCCCCTCATCAGTGCGGAGTAGGAATCTGGCTGCCGGGAGCAATGCCTCGGAGACCACCCAAACACAACAATAGCTGATCTCCTCAGGGAGACCAGCTACAAAAACACCGCGGAGCCTCACTTAAGAGTCTCAACACAGCAATCCAAAGTGCAAAGTTCCCTGGGAAAAGGGAATATGCAAAATAAATGTGGAGCCCCAGTTATGGGTCTACAACACAATGAAAGCCAGATATCCCTCAAAGGAAGGAAAACCAAGCAAAGAGGTGTCTCCATTACAGAGATCACCAAATCCACCATATTAAGTGGCCCCTATGTCAAGATCCCGCTTTTTACAAGCTTGAAGGATGTGACGGGAAAAACCTAAGCCAGTTATCCATCCACAGACAGCTGTTTCGGGGTGTTGCCCCTCATCAGTGCGGAGTAGGATTCTGGCTAACCGGGAGCAATGCCTCGGAGACCACACAAACACAACAATAGCTGATCTCCTCAGGGAGACCAGCTACAAAAACACCGCAGAGCCTCACTTAAGAGTCTCAACACAGCAATCCGAAGTGCAAAGTTCCCTGAGAAAATGGAATATGCAAAATAAATGTGGAGCCCCAGTTATGGGTCTACAACACAATGAAAGCCAGATATCCCTCAAAGGAAGGAAAACCAAGCAAAATGGTGTCTCCATTACAGAGATCACCAAATCCACCATATTAAGTGGCCCCTATGTCAAGATCCCGCTTTTTTACAAGCTTTAAGGATGTGACGGGGAAAACCTAAGCCAGTTATCCATCCACAGACAGCTGTTTCGTGGTGTTGCCACTCATCAGTGCAGAGTAGGATTCTGGCTAACCGGGAGCAATGCCTCGGAGACCACCCAAACACAACAATAGCTGATCTCCTCAGGGAGACCAGCTACAAAACACAGCGGAGCCTCACTTAAGAGTCTCAACAAAGCAATCTGAAGTGCAAAGTTCCCTGGGAAAAGGGAATATGCAAAATAAATGTGGAGCCCCAGTTATGGGTCTACAACACAATGAAAGCCAGATATCCCTCAAAGGAAGGAAAACCAAGCAAAGGGGTGTCTCCATTACAGAGATCACCAAATCCACCATATTAAGTGGCCCCTATGTCAAGATCCCGCTTTTTTTACAAGCTTTAAGGATGTGACTGGGGAAAACCTAAGCCAGTTATCCATCCACAGACAGCTGTTTCGGGGTGTTGCCCCTCATCAGTGCGGAGTAGGATTCTGGCTAACCGGGAGCAATGCCTCGGAGACCACCCAAACACAACAATAGCTGATCTCCTCAGGGAGACCAGCTACAAAAAACACTGCGGAGCCTACACTTAAGAGTCTCAACACAGCAATCCGAAGTGCAAAGTTCCCTGGGAAAAGGGAATATGCAAAATAAATGTGGAGCCCCAGTTATGGGTCTACAACACAATGAAAGCCAGATATCCCTCAAAGGAAGGAAAACCAAGCAAACGGGTGTCTCCATTACAGAGATCACCAAATCCACCATATTAAGTGGCCCCTATGTCAAGATCCCGCTTTTTTACAAGCTTTAAGGATGTGACGGGGAAAACCTAAGCCAGTTATCCATCCACAGACAGCTGTTTCGGGGTGTTGCCCCTCATCAGTGCGGAGTAGGATTCTGGCTAACTGGGAGCAATGCCTCGGAGACCACCCAAACACAACAATAGCTGATCTCCTCAGGGAGACCAGCTACAAAAAACACCGCTGAGCCACACTTAAGAGTCTAAACACAGCAATCCGAAGTGCAAAATTCCCTGGGAAAATGGAATATGCAAAATAAATGTGGAGCCCCAGTTATGGGTCTACAACACAATGAAAGCCAGATATCCCTCAAAGGAAGGAAAACCAAGCAAACGGGTGTCTCCATTACAGAGATCACCAAATCCACCATATTAAGTGGCCCCTATGTCAAGATCCCGCTTTTTACAAGCTTGAAGGATGTGACGGGAAAACCTAAGCCAGTTATCCATCCACAGACAGCTGTTTCGTTGTGTTGCCACTCATCAGTGCGGAGTAGGATTCTGGCTAACCGGGAGCAATGCCTCGGAGACCACCCAAACACAACAATAGCTGATCTCCTCAGGGAGACCAGCTACAAAAACACCGCTGAGCCACACTTAAGAGTCTCAACACAGCAATCCGAAGTGCAAAATTCCCTGGGAAAAGGGAATATGCAAAGTAAATGTGGAGCCCCAGTTATGGGTCTACAACACAATGAAAGCCAGATATCCCTCAAAGTAAGGAAAACCAGGCAAAGGGGTGTCTCCATTACAGAGATCACCAAATCCACCATATTAAGTGGCCCCTATGTCAAGATCCCGCTTTTTACAAGCTTTAAGGATGTGACGGGGAAAACCTAAGCCAGTTATCCATCCACAGACAGCTGTTTCGTGGTGTTGCCACTCATCAGTGCGGAGTAGGATTCTGGCTAACCGGGAGCAATGCCTCGGAGACCACCCAAACACAACAATAGCTGATCTCCTCAGGAGACCAGCTACAAAACACCGCGGAGCCTCACTTAAGAGTCTCAACACAGCAATCCGAAGTGCAAAGTTCCCTGGGAAAAGGGAATATGCAAAATAAATGTGGAGCCCCAGTTATGGGTCTACAACACAATGAAAGCCAGATATCCCTCAAAGGAAGGAAAACCAAGCAAAGAGGTGTCTCCATTACAGAGATCACCAAATCCACCATATTAAGTGGCCCCTATGTCAAGATCCCGCTTTTTTACAAGCTTGAAGGATGTGACGGGGAAAACCTAAGCCAGTTATCCATCCACAGACAGCTGTTTCGGGTGTTGCCCCTCATCAGTGCGGAGTAGGATTCTGGCTAACCGGGAGCAATGCCTCGGAGACCACCCAAACACAACAATAGCTGATCTCCTCAGGGAGACCAGCTACAAAAACACTGCGGAGCCTACACTTAAGAGTCTCAACACAGCAATCCGAAGTGCAAAGTTCCCTGGGAAAAGGGAATATGCAAAATAAATGTGGAGCCCCAGTTATGGGTCTACAACACAATGAAAGCCAGATATCCCTCAAAGGAAGGAAAACCAAGCAAAGGGGTGTCTCCATTACAGAGATCACCAAATCCACCATATTAAGTGGCCCCTATGTCAAGATCCCGCTTTTTTTACAAGCTTGAAGGATGTGACGGGAAAAACCTAAGCCAGTTATCCATCCACAGACAGCTGTTTCGAGGTGTTGCCCCTCATCAGTGCGGAGTAGGATTCTGGCTAACCGGGAGCAATGCCTCGGAGACCACCCAAACACAACAATAGCTGATCTCCTCAGGAGACCAGCTACAAAAACACCGCAGAGCCTCACTTAAGAGTCTCAACACAGCAATCCGAAGTGCAAAGTTCCCTGGGAAAATGGAATATGCAAAATAAATGTGGAGCCCCAGTTATGGGTCTACAACACAATGAAAGCCAGATATCCCTCAAAGGAAGGAAAACCAAGCAAAGTGGTGTCTCCATTACAGAGATCACCAAATCCACCATATTAAGTGGCCCCTATGTCAAGATCCCGCTTTTTTACAAGCTTTAAGGATGTGACGGGGAAAACCTAAGCCAGTTATCCATCCACAGACAGCTGTTTCGGGGTGTTGCCACTCATCAGTGCAGAGTAGGATTCTGGCTAACCGGGAGCAATGCCTCGGAGACCACCCAAACACAACAATAGCTGATCTCCTCAGGGAGACCAGCTACAAAAACACAGCGGAGCCTCACTTAAGAGTCTCAACACAGCAATCCGAAGTGCAAAGTTCCCTGGGAAAAGGGAATATGCAAAATAAATGTGGAGCCCCAGTTATGGGTCTACAACACAATGAAAGCCAGATATCCCTCAAAGGAAGGAAAACCAAGCAAAGGGGTGTCTCCATTACAGAGATCACCAAATCCACCATATTAAGTGGCCCCTATGTCAAGATCTCGCTTTTTTACAAGCTTTAAGGATGTGATGGGGAAAACCTAAGCCAGTTATCCATCCACAGACAGCTGTTTCGTGGTGTTGCCCCTCATCAGTGCAGAGTAGGATTCTGGCTAACCGGGAGCAATGCCTCGGAGACCACTCAAACACAACAATAGCTGATCTCCTCAGGGAGACCAGCTACAAAAAACACTGCGGAGCCTCACTTAAGAGTCTCAACACAGCAATCCGAAGTGCAAAGTTCCCTGGGAAAAGGGAATATGCAAAATAAATGTGGAGCCCCAGTTATGGGTCTACAACACAATGAAAGCCAGATATCCCTCAAAGGAAGGAAAACCAAGCAAAGTGGTGTCTCCATTACAGAGATCACCAAATCCACCATATTAAGTGGCCACTATGTCAAGATCCCGCTTTTTTACAAGCTTTAAGGATGTGACGGGGAAAACCTAAGCCAGTTATCCATCCACAGACAGCTGTTTCGGGGTGTTGCCCTCATCAGTGCGGAGTAGGATTCTGGCTAACCGGGAGCAATGCCTCGGAGACCACCCAAACACAACAATAGCTGATCTCCTCAGGGAGACCAGCTACAAAAAACTACCGCTGAGCCACACTTAAGAGTCTCAACACAGCAATCCGAAGTGCAAAGTTCCCTGGGAAAATGGAATATGCAAAATAAATGTGGAGCCCCAGTTATGGGTCTACAACACAATGAAAGCCAGATATCCCTCAAAGGAAGGAAAACCAAGCAAAGGGGTGTCTCCATTACAGAGATCACCAAATCCACCATATTAAGTGGCCCCTATGTCAAGATCCCGCTTTTTACAAGCTTTAAGGATGTGACGGGGAAAACCTAAGCCAGTTATCCATCCACAGACAGCTGTTTCGTGGTGTTGCCCTCATCAGTGCGGAGTAGGATTCTGGCTAACCGGGAGCAATGCCTCGGAGACCACCCAAACACAACAATAGCTGATCTCCTCAGGAGACCAGCTACAAAAAACACCGCAGAGCCTCACTTAAGAGTCTCAACACAGCAATCCGAAGTGCAAAGTTCCCTGGGAAAATGGAATATGCAAAATAAATGTGGAGCCCCAGTTATGGGTCTACAACACAATGAAAGCCAGATATCCCTCAAAGGAAGGAAAACCAAGCAAAGTGGTGTCTCCATTACAGAGATCACCAAATCCACCATATTAAGTGGCCCCTATGTCAAGATCCCGCTTTTTTACAAGCTTTAAGGATGTGACGGGAAAACCTAAGCCAGTTATCCATCCACAGACAGCTGTTTCGTGGTGTTGCCACTCATCAGTGCAGAGTAGGATTCTGGCTAACCGGGAGCAATGCCTCGGAGACCACCCAAACACAACAATAGCTGATCTCCTCAGGGAGACCAGCTACAAAAAACACAGCGGAGCCTCACTTAAGAGTCTCAACAAAGCAATCCGAAGTGCAAAGTTCCCTGGGAAAAGGGAATATGCAAAATAAATGTGGAGCCCCAGTTATGGGTCTACAACACAATGAAAGCCAGATATCCCTCAAAGGAAGGAAAACCAAGCAAAGGGGTGTCTCCATTACAGAGATCACCAAATCCACCATATTAAGTGGCCCCTATGTCAAGATCTCGCTTTTTAAAAGCTTTAAGGATGTGACGGGGAAAACCTAAGCCAGTTATCCATCCACAGACAGCTGTTTCGGGGTGTTGCCCCTCATCAGTGCGGAGTAGGATTCTGGCTAGCCGGGAGCAATGCCTCGGAGACCACCCAAACACAACAATAGCTGATCTCCTCAGGAGACCAGCTACAAAAACACAGCGGAGCCTCACTTAAGAGTCTCAACACAGCAATCCGAAGTGCAAAGTTCCCTGGGAAAAGGGAATATGCAAAATAAATGTGGAGCCCCAGTTATGGGTCTACAACACAATGAAAGCCAGATATCCCTCAAAGGAAGGAAAACCAAGCAAAGAGGTGTCTCCATTACAGAGATCACCAAATCCACCATATTAAGTGGCCCCTATGTCAAGATCCCGCTTTTTTACAAGCTTTAAGGATGTGACGGGGAAAACCTAAGCCAGTTATCCATCCACAGACAGCTGTTTCGGGGTGTTGCCCCTCATCAGTGCGGAGTAGGATTCTGGCTAACCGGGAGCAATGCCTCGGAGACCACCCAAACACAACAATAGCTGATCTCCTCAGGAGACCAGCTACAAAAAGCTACCGCAGAGCCACACTTAAGAGTCTCAACACAGCAATCCGAAGTGCAAAGTTCCCTGGGAAAAGGGAATATGCAAAATAAATGTGGAGCCCCAGTTATGGGTCTACAACACAATGAAAGCCAGATATCCCTCAAAGGAAGGAAAACCAAGCAAAGGGGTGTCTCCATTACAGAGATCACCAAATCCACCATATTAAGTGGCCCCTATGTCAAGATCCCGCTTTTTACAAGCTTTAAGGATGTGACGGGGAAAACCTAAGCCAGTTATCCATCCACAGACAGCTGTTTCGGGGTGTTGCCACTCATCAGTGCAGAGTAGGATTCTGGCTAACCGGGAGCAATGCCTCGGAGACCACCCAAACACAACAATAGCTGATCTCCTCAGGAGACCAGCTACAAAAACACCGCGGAGCCTCACTTAAGAGTCTCAACACAGCAATCCGAAGTGCAAAGTTCCCTGGGAAAAGGGAATATGCAAAATAAATGTGGAGCCCCAGTTATGGGTCTACAACACAATGAAAGCCAGATATCCCTCAAAGGAAGGAAAACCAAGCAAAGGGTGTCTCCATTACAGAGATCACCAAATCCACCATATTAAGTGGCCCCTATGTCAAGATCCCGCTTTTTACAAGCTTTAAGGATGTGACGGGGAAAACCTAAGCCAGTTATCCATCCACAGACAGCTGTTTCGTGGTGTTGCCACTCATCAGTGCGGAGTAGGATTCTGGCTAACCGGGAGCAATGCCTCGGAGACCACCCAAACACAACAATAGCTGATCTCCTCAGGGAGACCAGCTACAAAAACACCGCGGAGCCTCACTTAAGAGTCTCAACACAGCAATCCGAAGTGCAAAGTTCCCTGGGAAAAGGGAATATGCAAAATAAATGTGGAGCCCCAGTTATGGGTCTACAACACAATGAAAGCCAGATATCCCTCAAAGGAAGGAAAACCAAGCAAAGGGGTGTCTCCATTACAGAGATCACCAAATCCACCATATTAAGTGGCCCCTATGTCAAGATCCGCTTTTTTACAAGCTTTAAGGATGTGACGGGAAAACCTAAGCCAGTTATCCATCCACAGACAGCTGTTTCGAGGTGTTGCCCCTCATCAGTGCGGAGTAGGATTCTGGCTAACCGGGAGCAATGCCTCGGAGACCACCCAAACACAACAATAGCTGATCTCCTCAGGGAGACCAGCTACAAAAACACCGCAGAGCCTCACTTAAGAGTCTCAACACAGCAATCCGAAGTGCAAAGTTCCCTGGGAAAATGGAATATGCAAAATAAATGTGGAGCCCCAGTTATGGGTCTACAACACAATGAAAGCCAGATATCCCTCAAAGGAAGGAAAACCAAGCAAAATGGTGTCTCCATTACAGAGATCACCAAATCCACCATATTAAGTGGCCACTATGTCAAGATCCCGCTTTTTACAAGCTTTAAGGATGTGACAGGGAAAACCTAAGCCAGTTATCCATCCACAGACAGCTGTTTCGGGGTGTTGCCCCTCATCAGTGCGGAGTAGGATTCTGGCTAACCTGGAGCAATGCCTCGGAGACCACCCAAACACAACAATAGCTGATCTCCTCAGGGAGACCAGCTACAAAAAAACTGCAGAGCCTCACTTAAGAGTCTCAACACAGCAATCCGAAGTGCAAAGTTCCCTGGGAAAATGGAATATGCAAAATAAATGTGGAGCCCCAGTTATGGGTCTACAACACAATGAAAGCCAGATATCCCTCAAAGGAAGAAAACCAAGCAAAGGGTGTCTCCATTACAGAGATCACCAAATCCACCATATTAAGTGGCCCCTATGTCAAGATCCCGCTTTTTTACAAGCTTTAAGGATGTGACAGGGAAAACCTAAGCCAGTTATCCATCCACAGACAGCTGTTTCGGGGTGTTGCCCTCATCAGTGCGGAGTAGGATTCTGGCTAACCGGGAGCAATGCCTCGGAGACCACCCAAACACAACAATAGCTGATCTCCTCAGGGAGACCAGCTACAAAACACCGCAGAGCCTCACTTAAGAGTCTCAACACAGCAATCCGAAGTGCAAAGTTCCCTGGGAAAAGGGAATATGCAAAATAAATGTGGAGCCCCAGTTATGGGTCTACAACACAATGAAAGCCAGATATCCCTCAAAGGAAGGAAAACCAAGCTAAAGTGGTGTCTCCATTACAGAGATCACCAAATCCACCATATTAAGTGGCCCCTATGTCAAGATCCCGCTTTTTTTACAAGCTTTAAGGATGTGACGAGGAAAACCTAAGCCAGTTATCCATCCACAGACAGCTGTTTCGGGGTGTTGCCCCTCATCAATGCGGAGTAGGATTCTGGCTAACCTGGAGCAATGCCTCGGAGACCACCCAAACACAACAATAGCTGATCTCCTCAGGGAGACCAGCTACAAAACACAGCTGAGCCACACTTAAGAGTCTAAACACAGCAATCGAAGAGCAAAGTTTCCTGGGAAAAGGGAATATGCAAAGTAAATGTGGAGCCCCAGTTATGGGTCTACAACACAATGAAGCCAGATATCCCTCAAAGTAAGGAAAACCAAGCAAAGGGGTGTCTCCATTACAGAGATCACTAAATCCACCATATTAAGTGGCCCCTATGTGAAGATCTCGCTTTTTAAAAGCTTTAAGGATGTGACGGGGAAAACCTAAGCCAGTTATCCATCCACAGACAGCTGTTTCGGGGTGTTGCCCCTCATCAGTGCGGAGTAGGATTCTGGCTAACCGGGAGCAATGCCTCGGAGACCACCCAAACACAACAATAGCTGATCTCCTCAGGGAGACCAGATACAAAAAGCACCGCATGAGCCACACTTATGAGTCTCAAACACAGCAATCCGAAGTGCAAAATTCCCTGGGAAAATGGAATATGCAAAATAAATGTGGAGCCCCAGTTATGGGTCTACAACACAATGAAAGCCAGATATCCCTCAAAGGAAGGAAAACCAAGCAAAGTGGTGTCTCCATTACAGAGATCACCAAATCCACCATATTAAGTGGCCCCTATGTCAAGATCCCGCTTTTTACAAGCTTTAAGGATGTGACGGGGAAAACCTAAGCCAGTTATCCATCCACAGACAGCTGTTTCGGGGTGTTGCCACTCATCAGTGCAGAGTAGGATTCTGGCTAACCGGGAGCAATGCCTCGGAGACCACCCAAACACAACAATAGCTGATCTCCTCAGGAGACCAGCTACAAAAACACCGCAGAGCCTCACTTAAGAGTCACAACACAGCAATCCAAGTGCAAAGTTCCCTGGGAAAGGGAATATGCAAAATAAATGTGGAGCCCCAGTTATGGGTCTACAACACAATGAAAGCCAGATATCCATCAAAGGAAGGAAAACCAAGCAAAGGGGTGTCTCCATTACAGAGATCACCAAATCCACCATATTAAGTGGCCCCTATGTCAAGATCCCGCTTTTTACAAGCTTTAAGGATGTGACGGGAAAACCTAAGCCAGTTATCCATCCACAGACAGCTGTTTCGTGGTGTTGCCACTCATCAGTGCGGAGTAGGATTCTGGCTAACCGGAGCAATGCCTCGGAGACCACCCAAACACAACAATAGCTGATCTCCTCAGGGAGACCAGCTACAAAAACACCGCGGAGCCTCACTTAAGAGTCTCAACACAGCAATCCAAAGTGCAAAGTTCCCTGGGAAAAGGGAATATGCAAAATAAATGTGGAGCCCCAGTTATGGGTCTACAACACAATGAAAGCCAGATATCCTCAAAGGAAGGAAAACTAAGCAAAGGGGTGTCTCCATTACAGAGATCACCAAATCCACCATATTAAGTGGCCCCTATGTCAAGATCCCGCTTTTTTACAAGCTTGAAGGATGTGACGGGAAAACCTAAGCCAGTTATCCATCCACAGACAGCTGTTTCGAGTGTTGCCCCTCATCAGTGCGGAGTAGGATTCTGGCTAACCGGAGCAATGCCTCGGAGACCACCCAAACACAACAATAGCTGATCTCCTCAGGGAGACCAGCTACAAAAACACCGCTGAGCCTACACTTAAGAGTCTCAACACAGCAATCCAAGTGCAAAGTTCCCTGGGAAAATGGAATATGCAAAATAAATGTGGAGCCCCAGTTATGGGTCTACAACACAATGAAAGCCAGATATCCCTCAAAGGAAGGAAAACCAAGCAAAGGGGTGTCTCCATTACAGAGATCACCAAATCCACCATATTAAGTGGCCCCTATGTCAAGATCTCGCTTTTTTACAAGCTTTAAGGATGTGACGGGGAAAACCTAAGCCAGTTATCCATCCACAGACAGCTGTTTCGGGTGTTGCCCTCATCAGTGCGGAGTAGGATTCTGGCTAACCGGGAGCAATGCCTCGGAGACCACCCAAACACAACAATAGCTGATCTCCTCAGGAGACCAGCTACAAAAACCGCGGAGCCTCACTTAAGAGTCTCAACACAGCAATCCGAAGTGCAAAGTTCCCTGGGAAAAGGGAATATGCAAATAAATGTGGAGCCCCAGTTATGGGTCTACAACACAATGAAAGCCAGATATCCTCAAAGGAAGGAAAACCAAGCAAAGGGGTGTCTCCATTACAGAGATCACCAAATCCACCATATTAAGTGGCCCCTATGTCAAGATCCCGCTTTTTTACAAGCTTGTAAGGATGTGACGGGGAAAACCTAAGCCAGTTATCCATCCACAGACAGCTGTTTCGGGGTGTTGCCCCTCATCAGTGCGAGTAGGATTCTGGCTAACCTGGAGCAATGCCTCGGAGACCACCCAAACACAACAATAGCTGATCTCCTCAGGGAGACCAGCTACAAACACCGCAGAGCCTCACTTAAGAGTCTCAACACAGCAATCCGAGTGCAAAGTTCACTGGGAAAATGGAATATGCAAAATAAATGTGGAGCCCCAGTTATGGGTCTACAACACAATGAAAGCCAGATATCCCTCAAAGGAAGGAAAACCAAGCAAAGTGGTGTCTCCATTACAGAGATCACCAAATCCACCATATTAAGTGGCCACTATGTCAAGATCCCGCTTTTTTACAAGCTTTAAGTATGTGACGGGAAAACCTAAGCCAGTTATCCATCCACAGACAGCTGTTTCGGGGTGATGCCACTCATCAGTGCGGAGTAGGATTCTGGCTAACCGGGAGCAATGCCTCGGAGACCACCCAAACACAACAATAGCTGATCTCCTCAGGAGACCAGCTATAAAAACACCGCGGAGCCTCACTTAAGAGTCTCAACACAGCAATCCGAAGTGCAAAGTTCCCTGGGAAAAGGGAATATGCAAAATAAATGTGGAGCCCCAGTTATGGGTCTACAACACAATGAAAGCCAGATATCCCTCAAAGGAAGGAAAACTAAGCAAAGGGGTGTCTCCATTACAGAGATCACCAAATCCACCATATTAAGTGGCCCCTATGTCAAGATCCCGCTTTTTACAAGCTTTAAGGATGTGACGGGGAAAACCTAAGCCAGTTATCCATCCACAGACAGCTGTTTCGAGGTGTTGCCCTCATCAGTGCGGAGTAGGATTCTGGCTAACCGGGAGCAATGCCTCGGAGACCACCCAAACACAACAATAGCTGATCTCCTCAGGAGACCAGCTACAAAACACTGCAGAGCCTCACTTAAGAGTCTCAACACAGCAATCCAAGTGCAAAGTTCCCTGGGAAAAGGAATATGCAAAATAAATGTGGAGCCCCAGTTATGGGTCTACAACACAATGAAAGCCAGATATCCTCAAAGGAAGGAAAACCAAGCAAAGAGGTGTCTCCATTACAGAGATCACCAAATCCACCATATTAAGTGGCCCCTATGTCAAGATCCCGCTTTTTTACAAGCTTTAAGGATGTGACGGGGAAAACCTAAGCCAGTTATCCATCCACAGACAGCTGTTTCGGGTGTTGCCCTCATCAGTGCGGAGTAGGATTCTGGCTAACCGGAGCAATGCCTCGGAGACCACCCAAACACAACAATAGCTGATCTCCTCAGGGAGACCAGCTACAAAAACACGCGGAGCCTCACTTAAGAGTCTCAACACAGCAATCCGAAGTGCAAAAGTTCCTGGGAAAAGGGAATATGCAAATAAATGTGGAGCCCCAGTTATGGGTCTACAACACAATGAAAGCCAGATATCCCTCAAAGGAAGGAAAACCAAGCAAAGGGTGTCTCCATTACAGAGATCACCAAATCCACCATATTAAGTGGCCACTATGTCAAGATCCCGCTTTTTTACAAGCTTGAAGGATGTGACGGGAAAAACTAAGCCAGTTATCCATCCACAGACAGCTGTTTCGTGGGTGTTGCCCTCATCAGTGCGGAGTAGGATTCTGGCTACCGGGAGCAATGCCTCGGAGACCACCCAAACACAACAATAGCTGATCTCCTCAGGGAGACCAGCTACAAAAACACCGTGGAGCCTACTTAAGAGTCTCAACACAGCAATCCGAAGTGCAAAATTTCCTGGGAAAAGGGAATATGCAAAATAAATGTGGAGCCCCAGTTATGGGTCTACAACACAATGAAAGCCAGATATCCCTCAAAGGAAGGAAAACTAAGCAAAGGGTGTCTCCATTACAGAGATCACCAAATCCACCATATTAAGTGGCCCCTATGTCAAGATCCCGCTTTTTTACAAGCTTTAAGGATGTGACGGGGAAAACCTAAGCCAGTTATCCATCCACAGACAGCTGTTTCGAGGTGTTGCCCTCATCAGTGCGGAGTAGGATTCTGGCTAACCGGGAGCAATGCCTCGGAGACCACCCAAACACAACAATAGCTGATCTCCTCAGGAGACCAGCTACAAAAACACCGCGGAGCCTCACTTAAGAGTCTCAACACAGCAATCCGAGTGCAAAGTTCCTGGGAAAATGGAATATGCAAAATAAATGTGGAGCCCCAGTTGTAGGTCTACAACACAATGAAAGCCAGATATCCCTCAAAGGAAGGAAAACCAAGCAAAGTGGTGTCTCCATTACAGAGATCACCAAATCCACCATATTAAGTGGCCCCTATGTCAAGATCCGCTTTTTACAAGCTTTAAGGATGTGACGGGAAAACCTAAGCCAGTTATCCATCCACAGACAGCTGTTTCGTGGTGTTGCCACTCATCAGTGCAGAGTAGGATTTCTGGCTAACCGGAGCAATGCCTCGGAGACCACCCAAACACAACAATAGCTGATCTCCTCAGGAGACCAGCTACAAAAAACACAGCTGAGCCTCACTTAAGAGTCTCAACACAGCAATCCGAAGTGCAAAGTTCCCTGGGAAAAGGGAATATGCAAAATAAATGTGGAGCCCCAGTTATGGGTCTACAACACAATGAAAGCCAGATATCCCTCAAAGGAAGGAAAACCAAGCAAAGGGTGTCTCCATTACAGAGATCACTAAATCCACCATATTAAGTGGCCCCTATGTCAAGATCTCGCTTTTTTACAAGCTTTAAGGATGTGACGGGGAAAACCTAAGCCAGTTATCCATCCACAGACAGCTGTTTCGGAGTGTTGCCCCTCATCAGTGCGGAGTAGGATTCTGGCTAACCGGAGCAATGCCTCGGAGACCACCCAAACACAACAATAGCTGATCTCCTCAGGAGACCAGCTACAAAAAACACTGCGGAGCCTACACTTAAGAGTCTCAACACAGCAATCCAAGTGCAAAGTTCCTGGGAAAAGGGAATATGCAAAATAAATGTGGAGCCCCAGTTATGGGTCTACAACACAATGAAAGCCAGATATCCCTCAAAGGAAGGAAAACCAAGCAAAGAGGTGTCTCCATTACAGAGATCACCAAATCCACCATATTAAGTGGCCCCTATGTCAAGATCCCGCTTTTTTACAAGCTTTAAGGATGTGACGGGAAAACCTAAGCCAGTTATCCATCCACAGATAGCTGTTTCGGGTGTTGCCCCTCATCAGTGCGGAGTAGGATTCTGGCTAACTGGGAGCAATGCCTCGGAGACCACCCAAACACAACAATAGCTGATCTCCTCAGGGAGACCAGCTACAAAAACACCGCTGAGCCACACTTAAGAGTCTAAACACAGCAATCCGAAGTGCAAAATTCCCTGGGAAAATGGAATATGCAAAATAAATGTGGAGCCCCAGTTATGGGTCTACAACACAATGAAAGCCAGATATCCCTCAAAGGAAGGAAAACCAAGCAAAGGGGTGTCTCCATTACAGAGATCACCAAATCCACCATATTAAGTGGCCCCTATGTCAAGATCTCGCTTTTTTACAAGCTTTAAGGATGTGACGGGGAAAACCTAAGCCAGTTATCCATCCACAGACAGCTGTTTCGGGGTGTTGCCCCTCATCAGTGCGGAGTAGGATTCTGGCTAGCCGGGAGCAATGCCTCGGAGACCACCCAAACACAACAATAGCTGATCTCCTCAGGAGACCAGCTACAAAACACTGCGGAGCCTCACTTAAGAGTCTCAACACAGCAATCCAAAGTGCAAAGTTCCCTGGGAAAAGGGAATATGCAAAATAAATGTGGAGCCCCAGTTATGGGTCTACAACACAATGAAAGCCAGATATCCCTCAAAGGAAGGAAAACCAAGCAAAGAGGTGTCTCCATTACAGAGATCACCAAATCCACCATATTAAGTGGCCCCTATGTCAAGATCCCGCTTTTTTACAAGCTTTAAGGATGTGACGGGAAAACCTAAGCCAGTTATCCATCCACAGACAGCTGTTTCGGGGTGTTGCCCTCATCAGTGCGGAGTAGGATTCTGGCTAACCGGGAGCAATGCCTCGGAGACCACCCAAACACAACAATAGCTGATCTCCTCAGGGAGACCAGCTACAAAAACACCGCTGAGCCTCACTTAAGAGTCTCAACACAGCAATCCGAAGTGCAAAGTTCCCTGAGAAAAGGAATATGCAAAATAAATGTGGAGCCCCAGTTATGGGTCTACAACACAATGAAAGCCAGATATCCCTCAAAGGAAGGAAAACCAAGCAAAGGGGTGTCTCCATTACAGAGATCACCAAATCCACCATATTAAGTGGCCCTATGTCAAGATCCCGCTTTTTTACAAGCTTTAAGGATGTGACGGGGAAAACCTAAGCCAGTTATCCATCCACAGACAGCTGTTTCAGTGGTGTTGCCACTCATCAGTGCGGAGTAGGATTCTGGCTAACCGGGAGCAATGCCTCGGAGACCACCCAAACACAACAATAGCTGATCTCCTCAGGGAGACCAGCTACAAAAACACAGCAGAGCCTCACTTAAGAGTCTCAACACAGCAATCCGAAGTGCAAAGTTCCCTGGGAAAAGGGAATATGCAAAATAAATGTGGAGCCCCAGTTATGGGTCTACAACACAATGAAAGCCAGATATCCCTCAAAGGAAGGAAAACTAAGCAAAGGGGTGTCTCCATTACAGAGATCACCAAATCCACCATATTAAGTGGCCCCTATGTCAAGATCCCGCTTTTTTACAAGCTTTAAGGATGTGACGGGGAAAACCTAAGCCAGTTATCCATCCACAGACAGCTGTTTCGGGGTGTTGCCCCTCATCAGTGCGGAGTAGGATTCTGGCTAACCGGGAGCAATGCCTCGGAGACCACCCAAACACAACAATAGCTGATCTCCTCAGGGAGACCAGCTACAAAAAACACTGCGGAGCCTCACTTAAGAGTCTCAACACAGCAATCCAAAGTGCAAAGTTCCCTGGGAAAAGGGAATATGCAAAATAAATGTGGAGCCCCAGTTATGGGTCTACAACACAATGAAAGCCAGATATCCCTCAAAGGAAGGAAAACCAAGCAAAGAGGTGTCTCCATTACAGAGATCACCAAATCCACCATATTAAGTGGCCCCTATGTCAAGATCCCGCTTTTTTACAAGCTTTAAGGATGTGACGGGGAAAACCTAAGCCAGTTATCCATCCACAGACAGCTGTTTCGGGTGTTGCCCCTCATCAGTGCGGAGTAGGATTCTGGCTAACCGGGAGCAATGCCTCGGAGACCACCCAAACACAACAATAGCTGATCTCCTCAGGGAGACCAGCTACAAAAACACCAGCGGAGCCACACTTAAGAGTCTCAACACAGCAATCCGAAGTGCAAAGTTCCCTGGGAAAAGGGAATATGCAAAATAAATGTGGAGCCCCAGTTATGGGTCTACAACACAATGAAAGCCAGATATCCCTCAAAGGAAGGAAAACCAAGCAAAGGGGTGTCTCCATTACAGAGATCACCAAATCCACCATATTAAGTGGCCCCTATGTCAAGATCCCGCTTTTTTACAAGCTTTAAGGATGTGACGGGGAAAACCTAAGCCAGTTATCCATCCACAGACAGCTGTTTCGGGGTGTTGCCCCTCATCAGTGCGGAGTAGGATTCTGGCTAACCGGGAGCAATGCCTCGGAGACCACCCAAACACAACAATAGCTGATCTCCTCAGGAGACCAGCTACAAAAACACCGCAGAGCCACACTTAAGAGTCTCAACACAGCAATCCGAAGTGCAAAGTTCCCTGGGAAAAGGGAATATGCAAAATAAATGTGGAGCCCCAGTTATGGGTCTACAACACAATGAAAGCCAGATATCCCTCAAAGGAAGGAAAACCAAGCAAAGGGGTGTCTCCATTACAGAGATCACCAAATCCACCATATTAAGTGGCCCCTATGTCAAGATCCCGCTTTTTTACAAGCTTTAAGGATGTGACGGGAAAACCTAAGCCAGTTATCCATCCACAGACAGCTGTTTCGGGTGTTGCCCCTCATCAGTGCGGAGTAGGATTCTGGCTAACCGGGAGCAATGCCTCGGAGACCACCCAAACACAACAATAGCTGATCTCCTCAGGGAGACCAGCTACAAAAACACCGCGGAGCCTCACTTAAGAGTCTCAACACAGCAATCCGAAGTGCAAAGTTCCCTGGGAAAAGGGAATATGCAAAATAAATGTGGAGCCCCAGTTATGGGTCTACAACACAATGAAAGCCAGATATCCCTCAAAGGAAGGAAAACCAAGCAAAGGGGTGTCTCCATTACAGAGATCACCAAATCCACCATATTAAGTGGCCTCTATGTCAAGATCCCGCTTTTTTACAAGCTTTAAGGATGTGACGGGGAAAACCTAAGCCAGTTATCCATCCACAGACAGCTGTTTCGGGTGTTGCCCCTCATCAGTGCGGAGTAGGATTCTGGCTAACCGGGAGCAATGCCTCGGAGACCACCCAAACACAACAATAGCTGATCTCCTCAGGGAGACCAGCTACAAAAACACCGCAGAGCCTCACTTAAGAGTCTCAACACAGCAATCCGAAGTGCAAAGTTCCCTGGGAAAAGGGAATATGCAAAATAAATGTGGAGCCCCAGTTATGGGTCTACAACACAATGAAAGCCAGATATCCCTCAAAGGAAGGAAAACCAAGCAAAGGGGTGTCTCCATTACAGAGATCACCAAATCCACCATATTAAGTGGCCCCTATGTCGAAGATCTCGCTTTTTTACAAGCTTTAAGGATGTGACGGGGAAAACCTAAGCCAGTTATCCATCCACAGACAGCTGTTTCGGGGTGTTGCCCCTCATCAGTGCGGAGTAGGATTCTGGCTAACCGGGAGCAATGCCTCGGAGACCACCCAAACACAACAATAGCTGATCTCCTCAGGGAGACCAGCTACAAAAACACCGCGGAGCCTCACTTAAGAGTCTCAACACAGCAATCCGAAGTGCAAAGTTCCTGGGAAAAGGGAATATGCAAAATAAATGTGGAGCCCCAGTTATGGGTCTACAACACAATGAAAGCCAGATATCCCTCAAAGGAAGGAAAACCAAGCAAAGGGGTGTCTCCATTACAGAGATCACCAAATCCACCATATTAAGTGGCCCCTATGTCGAAGATCTCGCTTTTTTACAAGCTTTAAGGATGTGACGGGAAAACCTAAGCCAGTTATCCATCCACAGACAGCTGTTTCGGGGTGTTGCCCCTCATCAGTGCGGAGTAGGATTCTGGCTAACCGGGAGCAATGCCTCGGAGACCACCCAAACACAACAATAGCTGATCTCCTCAGGGAGACCAGCTACAAAAACACTGCGGAGCCTCACTTAAGAGTCTCAACACAGCAATCCGAAGTGCAAAGTTCCCTGGGAAAAGGGAATATGCAAAATAAATGTGGAGCCCCAGTTATGGGTCTACAACACAATGAAAGCCAGATATCCCTCAAAGGAAGGAAAACCAAGCAAAGGGGTGTCTCCATTACAGAGATCACCAAATCCACCATATTAAGTGGCCACTATGTCAAGATCCCGCTTTTTTACAAGCTTTAAGGATGTGACGGGGAAAACCTAAGCCAGTTATCCATCCACAGACAGCTGTTTCGGGGTGTTGCCCCTCATCAGTGCGGAGTAGGATTCTGGCTAACCGGGAGCAATGCCTCGGAGACCACCCAAACACAACAATAGCTGATCTCCTCAGGGAGACCAGCTACAAAAACACCGCTGAGCCACACTTAAGAGTCTCAACACAGCAATCCGAAGTGCAAAGTTCCCTGGGAAAAGGGAATATGCAAAATAAATGTGGAGCCCCAGTTATGGGTCTACAACACAATGAAAGCCAGATATCCCTCAAAGGAAGGAAAACCAAGCAAAGGGGTGTCTCCATTACAGAGATCACCAAATCCACCATATTAAGTGGCCCCTATGTCAAGATCCCGCTTTTTTACAAGCTTTAAGGATGTGACGGGGAAAACCTAAGCCAGTTATCCATCCACAGACAGCTGTTTCGGGGTGTTGCCCCTCATCAGTGCGGAGTAGGATTCTGGCTGACCGGGAGCAATGCCTCGGAGACCACCCAAACACAACAATAGCTGATCTCCTCAGGGAGACCAGCTACAAAAACACCGCGGAGCCTACACTTAAGAGTCTCAACACAGCAATCCAAAGTGCAAAGTTCCCTGGGAAAAGGGAATATGCAAAATAAATGTGGAGCCCCAGTTATGGGTCTACAACACAATGAAAGCCAGATATCCCTCAAAGGAAGGAAAACCAAGCAAAGGGGTGTCTCCATTACAGAGATCACCAAATCCACCATATTAAGTGGCCCCTATGTCAAGATCCCGCTTTTTTACAAGCTTTAAGGATGTGACGGGGAAAACCTAAGCCAGTTATCCATCCACAGACAGCTGTTTCGGGGTGTTGCCCCTCATCAGTGCGGAGTAGGATTCTGGCTAACCGGGAGCAATGCCTCGGAGACCACCCAAACACAACAATAGCTGATCTCCTCAGGGAGACCAGCTACAAAAACACCGCAGAGCCTCACTTAAGAGTCTCAACACAGCAATCCGAAGTGCAAAGTTCCCTGGGAAAAAGGAATATGCAAAATAAATGTGGAGCCCCAGTTATGGGTCTACAACACAATGAAAGCCAGATATCCCTCAAAGGAAGGAAAACCAAGCAAAGGGGTGTCTCCATTACAGAGATCACCAAATCCACCATATTAAGTGGCCCCTATGTCAAGATCTCGCTTTTTTACAAGCTTTAAGGATGTGACGGGAAAACCTAAGCCAGTTATCCATCCACAGACAGCTGTTTCGGGGTGTTGCCCCTCATCAGTGCGGAGTAGGATTCTGGCTAACCGGGAGCAATGCCTCGGAGACCACCCAAACACAACAATAGCTGATCTCCTCAGGGAGACCAGCTACAAAAACACCGCGGAGCCTCACTTAAGAGTCTCAACACAGCAATCCGAAGTGCAAAGTTCCCTGGGAAAAGGGAATATGCAAAATAAATGTGGAGCCCCAGTTATGGGTCTACAACACAATGAAAGCCAGATATCCCTCAAAGGAACGAAAAACAAGCAAAATGGTGTCTCCATTACAGAGATCACCAAATCCACCATATTAAGTGGCCACTATGTCAAGATCCCGCTTTTTTTTTACAAGCTTTAAGGATGTGACGGGGAAAACCTAAGCCAGTTATCCATCCACAGATAGCTGTTTCGGGGTGTTACCCCTCAATAGTGCGGAGTAGGATTCTGGCTAACCGGGAGCAATGCCTCGGAGACCACCCAAACACAACAATAGCTGATCTCCTCAGGGAGACCAGCTACAAAAAACATCGCTGAGCCACACTTAAGAGTCTAAACACAGCATTCCGAAGTGCAAAATTCCCTGGGAAAATGGAATATGCAAAATAAATGTGGAGCCCCAGTTATGGGTCTACAACACACTGAAAGCCAAATATTCCTCAAAGGAAGGAAAACCAAGCAAAGGGGTGTCTCTATTACAGAGATCACCAAATCCACCATATTAAATGGCCCCTATGTCAAGATCCCGCTTTTTTTACAAGCTTGATGGATGTGACGGGAAAAACCTAAGCCAGTTATCCATCCACAGACAGCTGTTTCGTGGTGTTGCCCCTCATCAGTGCGGAGTAGGATTCTGGCTGCCGGGAGCAATGCCTCGGAGACCACCCAAACACAACAATAGCTGATCTCCTCAGGGAGACCAGCTACAAAAAACACTGCGGAGCCTAACATAAGAGTCTCAACACAGCAATCCACAGTGCAAAGCTCCCTGGGAAAAGGGAATATGCAAAATAAATGTGAAGCCCCAGTTATGGGTCTACAACACAATGAAAGCCGGATATCCCTCAAAGGAAGGAAAACCAAGCAAAGGGGAGTCTCCATTACAGAGATCACCAAATCCACCATATTAAGTGGCCCCTATGTCAAGATCCCGCTTTTTTCATAAGCTTTAAGGATGTGACGGGGAAAACCAAAGCCAGTTTTCCATCCACAGACAGCTGTTTTGGGGTGTTGCCCCTCATCAGTGCGGAGTAGGATTCTGGCTAACCGGGAGCAATGCCTCGGAGACCACCCAAACACAACAATAGCTGATCTCCTCAGGCAGACCAGCTACAAAAACAACGCAGAGCCACACTTAAGAGTCTCAACACAGCAATACGAAGTGCAAAGTTCCCTGTGAAAAAGGAATATGCAAAATAAATGTGGAGCCCCACTTATGGGTCTACAACACAATGAAAGCCAGATATCCCTCAAAGGAAGGAAAACCAAGCAAAGGGGTGTCTCCATTACAGAGATCACCAAATCCACCATATTAAGTGGCCCCTATGTCAAGATCCCGTTTTTTTTACAAGCTTGAAGGATGTGACGGGAAAAACCTAAGCCAGTTATCCATCCACAGACTGCTGTTTCGGGGGTGTTGCCCCTCATCAGTGCGGAGTAGGATTCTTGCTAACCGGGAGCAATGCCTCAGAAACCACACAAACACAACAATAGCTGATCTCCTCAGGGAGACCAGCTACAAAAAACACCGCGGAGCCTAACTTAAGAGTCTCAACACAGCAATCCGAAGTGCAAAGTTCCCTGGGAAAAGGGAATATGCAAAATAAATGTGGAGCCCCAGTTATGGGTCTACAACACAATGAAAGCCAGATATCCCTCAAAGGAAGGAAAACCAAGCAAAGGGGTGTCTCCATTACAGAGATCACCAAATCCACCATATTAAGTGGCCCCTCTGTCAAAATCCCGTTTTTTTTTACAAGCTTTAAGGATGTGACGGGGAAAACCTAAGCCAGTTATCCATCCACAGACAGCTGTTTCGGGGTGTTGCCCCTAATCAGTGCGGAGTAGGATTCTGGCTAACCGGGAGCAATGCCTCGGAGACCACCCAAACACAACAATAGCTGATCTCCTCAGGGAGTTCAGCTACAAAAACACCGCAGAGCCACACTTAAGAGTCTCAACACAGCAATCCGAAGTGCAAAATTCCCTGAGAAAAGGGAATATGCAAAATAAATGTAGAGCCCCAGTTATGGGTCTACAACACAACGAAAGCCAGATATCCCTCAAAGTAAGGAAAACCAAGCAAAGGGGTGCCTCCATTACAGAGATCACCAAATCCACCATATTATATAGCCCCTATGTGAAGATCTCGCTTTTTTACAAGCTTTAAGGATGTGACAGGGAAAACCTAAGCCAGTTATCCATCCACAGACAGCTGTTTCGGGGTGTTGCCTATCATCAGTGCAGAGTAGGATTCTGGCTAACCGGGAGCAATGCCTCGGAGACCACCCAAACACAACAATAGCTGATCTCCTCAGGGAGACCAGCTACAAAAACACCACGGAGCCTCACTTAAGAGTCTCAACACAGCAATCCGAAGTGCAAAGTTCCCTGGGAAAAGGGAATATGCAAAATAAATGTGGAGCCCCAGTTATGGGTCTACAACACAATGAAAGCCAGATATCCCTCAAAGGAAGGAAAACCAAGCAAAGTGGTGTCTCCATTACAGAGATCACCAAATCCACCATATTAAGTGGCCACTATGTCAAGATCCCGCTTTTTTTTACAAGCTTTAAGGATGTGACGGGGAAAACCTAAGCCAGTTATCCATCCACAGACAGCTGTTTCGGGGTGTTGCCCCTCATCAGTGCGGAGTAGGATTCTGGCTAACCGGGAGCAATGCCTCGGAGACCACCCAAACACAACAATAGCTGATCTCCTCAGGGAGACCAGCTACAAAAACACCGCTGAGCCACACTTAAGAGTCTCAACACAGCATTCCGAAGTGCAAAATTCCCTGGGAAAATGGAATATGCAAAATAAATGTGGAGCCCCAGTTATGGGTCTACAACACAATGAAAGCCAGATATTCCTCAAAGGAAGGAAAACCAAGCAAAGGGGTGTCTCCATTACAGAGATCACCAAATCCACCATATTAAGTGGCCCCTATGTCAAGATTCCGCTTTTTTTACAAGCTATAAGGATGTGACGGGGAAAACCTAAGCCAGTTATCCATCCACAAACAGCTGTTTCGGGGTGTTGCCCCCCTCATCAGTGCGGAGTAGGATTCTGGCTAACCGGGAGCAATGCCTCGGAGACCACCCAAACACAACAATAGCTGATCTCCTCAGGGAGACCAGCTACAAAAAACAACGCAGAGCCACACTTAAGAGTCTCAACACAGCAATCCGAAGTGCAAAATTTCTTGGGAAAAGGGAATATGCAAAATAAATGTGGAGCACCAGTTATGGGTTTACAACACAATGAATGCCAGATATCCCTCAAAGGAAGGAAAACCAAGCAAAGGGGTGTCTCCATTACAGAGATCACCAAATCCACCATATTAAGTGGCCCCTATGTCAAGATCCCGCTTTTTACAAGCTTGATGAATGTGACGGGAAAAACAAAAGCCAGTTATCCATCCACAGACAGCTGTTTTGTGGTGTTGCCACTCATCAGTGTGGAGTAGGATTCTGGCTAACCGGGAGCAATGACTCGGGGACCACCCAAACACAACAATAGCTGATCTCCTCAGGGAGACCAGCTACAAAAACACTGCGGAGCCTCACTTAAGAGTCTCAACACAGCAATCCAAAGTGCAAAGTTCCCTGGGAAAAGGGAATATGCAAAATAAATGTGGAGCCCCAGTTATGGGTCTACAACACAATGAAAGCCAGATATCCCTCAAAGGAAGGAAAACCAAGCAAAGAGGTGTCTCCATTACAGAGATCACCAAATCCACCATATTAAGTGGCCCCTCTGTCAAAATCCCGCTTTTTTACAAGCTTTAAGGATGTGACGGGGAAAACCTAAGCCAGTTATCCATCCACAGACAGCTGTTTCGGGGTGTTGCCCCTAATCAGTGCGGAGTAGGATTCTGGCTAACCGGGAGCAATGCCTCGGAGACCACCCAAACACAACAATAGCTGATCTCCTCAGGGAGTTCAGCTACAAAAACACCGCAGAGCCACACTTAAGAGTCTCAACACAGCAATCCGAAGTACAAAATTCCCTGAGAAAAGGGAATATGCAAAATAAATGTAGAGCCCCAGTTATGGGTCTACAACACAATGAAAGCCAGATATCCCTCAAAGTAAGGAAAACCAAGCAAAGCGGTGTCTCCATTACAGAGATCACCAAATCCACAATATTAAGTAGCCACTATGTGAAGATCTCGCTTTTTTAAAAGCTTTAAGGATGTGACGGGGAAAATCTAAGCCAGTTATCCATCCACAGACAGCTGTTTTCGGGTGTTGCCCCTCATCAGTGCGGAGTAGGATTCTGGCTACCGGGAGCAATGCCTCGGAGACCACCCAAACACAACAATAGCTGATCTCCTCAGGGAGACCAGCTACAAAAACACCGCGGAGCCTCACTTAAGAGTCTCAACACAGCAATCCGAAGTGCAAAGTTCCCTGGGAAAAGGGAATATGCAAAATAAATGTGGAGCCCCAGTTATGGGTCTACAACACAATGAAAGCCAGATATCCCTCAAAGGAAGGAAAACCAAGCAAAGAGGTGTCTCCATTACAGAGATCACCAAATCCACCATATTAAGTGGCCCCTATGTGAAGATCTCGCTTTTTTACAAGCTTTAAGGATGTGACGGGGAAAACCTAAGCCAGTTATCCATCCACAGACAGCTGTTTCGGGTGTTGCCCCTAATCAGTGCGGAGTAGGATTCTGGCTAACCGGGAGCAATGCCTCGGAGACCACCCAAACACAACAATAGCTGATCTCCTCAGGGAGTTCAGCTACAAAAACACCGCAGAGCCACACTTAAGAGTCTCAACACAGCAATCCGAAGTGCAAAATTCCCTGAGAAAAGGGAATATGCAAAATAAATGTAGAGCCCCAGTTATGGGTCTACAACACAACGAAAGCCAGATATCCCTCAAAGTAAGGAAAACCAAGCAAAGGGGTGTCTCCATTACAGAGATCACCAAATCCACCATATTAAGTGGCCCCTATGTGAAGATCTCGCTATTTTTAAAAGCTTTAAGGATGTGACGGGGAAAACCTAAGCCAGTTATCCATCCACAGATAGCTGTTTTGGGGTGTTGCCCCTCATCAGTGCGGAGTAGGATTCTGGCTAACCGGGAGCAATTCCTCGGAGACCACCAAAACACAACAATAGCTGATCTCCTCAGGGAGACCAGCTACAAAAACACAGCAGAGCCTCACTTAAGAGTCTCAACACAGCAATCCGAAGTGCAAAGTTCCCTGGGAAAAGGGAATATGCAAAATAAATGTGGAGCCCCAGTTATGGGTCTACAACACAATGAAAGCCAGATATCCCTCAAAGTAAGGAAAACCAAGCAAAGGGGTGTCTCCATTACAGAGATCACCAAATCCACCATATTAAGTGGCCCCTATGTGAAGATCTCGCTTTTTTAAAAGCTTTAAAGATGTGACGGGGAAAACCTAAGCCAGTTATCCATAGACAGACAGCTGTTACTGGATGTTGCCCCTCATCAGTGCGGAGTAGGATTCTGGCTGCCGGGAGCAATGCCTCGGAGACCACCCAAACACAACAATAGCTGATCTCCTCAGGGAGACCAGCTACAAAAACACTGCGGAGCCTAACTTAAGAGTCTCAACACAGCAATCCAAAGTGCAAAGTTCCCTGGGAAAAGGGAATATGCAAAATAAATGTGGAGCCCCAGTTATGGGTCTACAACACAATGAAAGCCAGATATCCCTCAAAGGAAGGAAAACCAAGCAAAGGGGTGTCTCCATTACAGAGATCACCAAATCCACCATATTAAGTGGCCCCTCTGTCAAAATCCCGCTTTTTTACAAGCTTTAAGGATGTGACGGGGAAAACCTAAGCCAGTTATCCATCCACAGACAGCTGTTTCGGGGTGTTGACCCTCATCAGTGCAGAGTAGGATTCTAGCTAACCGGGAGCAATGCCTCGGAGACCACCCAAACACAACAATAGCTGATCTCCTCAGGAGACCAGCTACAAAACACTGCGAGCCTCACTTAAGAGTCTCAACACAGCAATCCGAAGTGCAAAGTTCCCTGGGAAAAAGGAATATGCAAAATAAATGTGGAGCCCCAGTTATGGGTCTACAACACAATGAAAGCCAGATATCCCTCAAAGGAAGGAAAACCAAGCAAAGGGGTGTCTCCATTACAGAGATCACCAAATCCACCATATTAAGTGGCCCCTATGTGAAGATCTCGCTTTTTTAAAAGCTTTAAGGATGTGACGGGAAAACCTAAGCCAGTTATCCATCCACAGACAGCTGTTTCGGGGTGTTGCCCCTAATCAGTGCGGAGTAGGATTCTGGCTAACCGGGAGCAATGCCTCGGAGACCACCCAAACACAACAATAGCTGATCTCCTCAGGGAGTTCAGCTACAAAAACACCGCAGAGCCACACTTAAGAGTCTCAACACAGCAATCCGAAGTGCAAAATTCCCTGAGAAAAGGGAATATGCAAAATAAATGTAGAGCCCCAGTTATGGGTCTACAACACAATGAAAGCCAGATATCCCTCAAAGTAAGGAAAACCAAGCAAAGGGTGTCTCCATTACAGAGATCACCAAATCCACCATATTAAGTGGCCCCTATGTGAAGATCTCGCTTTTTTAAAAGCTTTAAGGATGTGACGGGGAAAACCTAAGCCAGTTATCCATCCACAGACAGCTGTTTCGGGGTGTTGCCCCTCATCAGTGCAGAGTAGGATTCTGGCTAACCGGGAGCAATGCCTCGGAGACCACCCAAACACAACAATAGCTGATCTCCTCAGGGAGACCAGCTACAAAAAACACTGCAGAGCCTCACTTAAGAGTCTCAACACAGCAATCCAAAGTGCAAAGTTCCCTGGGAAAAGGGAATATGCAAAATAAATGTGGAGCCCCAGTTATGGGTCTACAACACAATGAAAGCCAGATATCCCTCAAAGGAAGGAAAACCAAGCAAAGAGGTGTCTCCATTACAGAGATCACCAAATCCACCATATTAAGTGGCCCCTATGTGAAGATCTCGCTTTTTTACAAGCTTTAAGGATGTGACGGGGAAAACCTAAGCCAGTTATCCATCCACAGACAGCTGTTTCGGGGTGTTGCCCCTCATCAGTGCGGAGTAGGATTCTGGCTAACCGGGAGCAATGCCTCGGAGACCACCCAAACACAACAATAGCTGATCTCCTCAGGGAGACCAGCTACAAAAACACCGCAGAGCCTCACTTAAGAGTCTCAACACAGCAATCCGAAGTGCAAAGTTCCCTGGGAAAAGGGAATATGCAAAATAAATGTGGAGCCCCAGTTATGGGTCTACAACACAATGAAAGCCAGATATCCCTCAAAGGAAGGAAAACCAAGCAAAGGGGTGTCTCCATTACAGAGATCACCAAATCCACCATATTAAGTGGCCCCTATGTGAAGATCTCGCTTTTTAAAAGCTTTAAGGATGTGACGGGAAAACCTAAGCCAGTTATCCATCCACAGACAGCTGTTTCGGGGTGTTGCCCCTCATCAGTGCGGAGTAGGATTCTGGCTAACCGGGAGCAATGCCTCGGAGACCACCCAAACACAACAATAGCTGATCTCCTCAGGGAGACCAGCTACAAAAAACTACCGCAGAGCCACACTTAAGAGTCTCAACACAGCAATCCGAAGTGCAAAATTCCCTGGGAAAAGGGAATATGCAAAATAAATGTGGAGCCCCAGTTATGGGTCTACAACACAATGAAAGCCAGATATCCCTCAAAGGAAGGAAAACCAAGCAAAGGGGTGTCTCCATTACAGAGATCACCAAATCCACCATATTAAGTGGCCCCTATGTGAAGATCTCGCTTTTTTACAAGCTTTAAGGATGTGACGGGAAAACCTAAGCCAGTTATCCATCCACAGACAGCTGTTTCGAGGTGTTGCCCCTCATCAGTGCAGAGTAGGATTCTGGCTAACCGGGAGCAATGCCTCGGAGACCACCCAAACACAACAATAGCTGATCTCCTCAGGAGACCAGCTACAAAAAACACCGCGGAGCCTCACTTAAGAGTCTCAACACAGCAATCCGAAGTGCAAAGTTCCCTGGGAAAAGGGAATATGCAAAATAAATGTGGAGCCCCAGTTATGGGTCTACAACACAATGAAAGCCAGATATCCCTCAAAGGAAGGAAAACCAAGCAAAGAGGTGTCTCCATTACAGAGATCACCAAATCCACCATATTAAGTGGCCCCTATGTGAAGATCTCGCTTTTTTTACAAGCTTTAAGGATGTGACGGGAAAACCTAAGCCAGTTATCCATCCACAGACAGCTGTTTCGAGGTGTTGCCCCTAATCAGTGCGGAGTAGGATTCTGGCTAACCGGGAGCAATGCCTCGGAGACCACCCAAACACAACAATAGCTGATCTCCTCAGGGAGACCAGCTACAAAAACACCGCAGAGCCACACTTAAGAGTCTCAACACAGCAATCCGAAGTGCAAAATTCCCTGAGAAAAGGGAATATGCAAAATAAATGTGGAGCCCCAGTTATGGGTCTACAACACAATGAAAGCCAGATATCCCTCAAAGTAAGGAAAACCAAGCAAAGGGTGTCTCCATTACAGAGATCACCAAATCCACCATATTAAGTGGCCCCTATGTGAAGATCTCGCTTTTTTAAAAGCTTTAAGGATGTGACGGGGAAAACCTAAGCCAGTTATCCATCCACAGACAGCTGTTTCGGGGTGTTGCCCCTCATCAGTGCGGAGTAGGATTCTGGCTAACCGGGAGCAATGCCTCGGAGACCACCCAAACACAACAATAGCTGATCTCCTCAGGGAGACCAGCTACAAAAACACTGCAGAGCCTCACTTAAGAGTCTCAACACAGCAATCCGAAGTGCAAAGTTCCCTGGGAAAAGGGAATATGCAAAATAAATGTGGAGCCCCAGTTATGGGTCTACAACACAATGAAAGCCAGATATCCCTCAAAGGAAGGAAAACCAAGCAAAATGGTGTCTCCATTACAGAGATCACCAAATCCACCATATTAAGTGGCCCCTATGTCAAGATCCCGCTTTTTTTACAAGCTTTAAGGATGTGACGGGGAAAACCTAAGCCAGTTATCCATCCACAGACAGCTGTTTCGGGGTGTTGCCCCTCATCAGTGCGGAGTAGGATTCTGGCTAACCGGGAGCAATGCCTCGGAGACCACCCAAACACAACAATAGCTGATCTCCTCAGGAGACCAGCTACAAAAACTACCGCAGAGCCACACTTAAGAGTCTCAACACAGCAATCCGAAGTGCAAAATTCCCTGGGAAAATGGAATATGCAAAATAAATGTGGAGCCCCAGTTATGGGTCTACAACACAATGAAAGCCAGATATTCCTCAAAGGAAGGAAAACCAAGCAAAGGGGTGTCTCCATTACAGAGATCACCAAATCCACCATATTAAGTGGCCCCTATGTCAAGATCCCGCTTTTTTACAAGCTTTAAGGATGTGACGGGGAAAACCTAAGCCAGTTATCCATCCACAGACAGCTGTTACGGGGTGTTGCCCCTCATCAGTGCGGAGTAGGATTCTGGCTGCCGGGAGCAATGCCTCGGAGACCACCCAAACACAACAATAGCTGATCTCCTCAGGGAGACCAGCTACAAAAAACACTGCGGAGCCTAACATAAGAGTCTCAACACAGCAATCCAAAGTGCAAAGCTCCCTGGGAAAAGGGAATATGCAAAATAAATGTGGAGCCCCAGTTATGGGTCTACAACACAATGAAAGCCAGATATCCCTCAAAGGAAGGAAAACCAAGCAAAGGGGTGTCTCCATTACAGAGATCACCAAATCCACCATATCAAGTGGCCCCTATGTCAAGATCCCGCTTTTTTTATAAGCTTTAAGGATGTGACGGGGAAAACCAAAGCCAGTTTTCCATCCACAGACAGCTGGTTTGGGGTGTTGCCCCTCATCAGTGCGGAGTAGGATTCTGGCTAACCGGGAGCAATGCTTCGGAGACCACCCAAACACAACAATAGCTGATCTCCTCAGGGAGACCAGCTACAAAAAACACCGCGGAGCCTCACTTAAAAGTCTCAACACAGCAATCCGAAGTGCAAAGTTCCCTGGGAAAAAGAAATATGCAAAATAAATGTGGAGCCCCACTTATGGGTCTACAACACAATGAAAGCCAGATATCCCTCAAAGGAAGGAAAACCAAGCAAAGGGGTGTCTCCATTACAGAGATCACCAAATCCACCATATTAAGTGGCCACCATGTCAAGATCCCGCTTTTTTACAAGCTATAAGGATGTGACGGGGAAAACCTAAGCCAGTTATCCATCCACAAACAGCTGTTTCGGGGTGTTGCCCCTCATCAGTGCGGAGTAGGATTCTGGCTAACCGGGAGCAATGCCTCGGAGACCACCCAAACACAACAATAGCTGATCTCCTCAGGGAGACCAGCTACAAAAACACTGCGGAGCCTCACTTAAGAGTCTCAACACAGCAATCCGAAGTGCAAAGTTCGCTGGGAAAAGGGAATATGCAAAATAAATGTGGAGCCCCAGTTATGGGTCTACAACACAATGAAAGCCAGATATCCCTCAAAGGAAGGAAAACCAAGCAAAGGGGTGTCTCCATTACAGAGATCACCAAATCCACCATATTAAGTGGCCCCTATGTCAAGATCCCACTTTTTTACAAGCTTTAAGGATGTGACGGGGAAAACCTAAGCCAGTTATCCATCCACAGACAGCTGTTTCGGGGTGTTGCCCCTCATCAGTGCGGAGTAGGATTCTGGCTAACCGGGAGCAATGACTCGGAGACCACCCAAACACAACAATAGCTGATCTCCTCAGGGAGACCAGCTACAAAAAACACCGCGGAGCCTCACTTAAGAGTCTCAACACAGCAATCCAAAGTGCAAAGTTCCCTGGGAAAAGGGAATATGCAAAATAAATGTGGAGCCCCAGTTATGGGTCTACAACACAATGAAAGCCAGATATCCCTCAAAGGAAGGAAAACCAAGCAAAGGGTGTCTCCATTACAGAGATCACCAAATCCACCATATTAAGTGGCCCCTATGTGAAGATCTCGCTTTTTTACAAGCTTTAAGGATGTGACGGGGAAAACCTAAGCCAGTTATCCATCCACAGACAGCTGTTTCAGGGTGTTGCCCCTCATCAGTGCGGAGTAGGATTCTGGCTAACCGGAAGCAATGCCTCGGAGACCACCCAAACACAACAATAGCTGATCTCCTCAGGGAGACCAGCTACAAAAACACCGCAGAGCCTCACTTAAGAGTCTCAACACAGCAATCCGAAGTGCAAAGTTCCCTGGGAAAAGGGAATATGCAAAATAAATGTGGAGCCCCAGTTATGGGTCTACAACACAATGAAAGCCAGATATCCCTCAAAGGAAGGAAAACCAAGCAAAGGGGTGTCTCCATTACAGAGATCACCAAATCCACCATATTAAGTGGCCCCTATGTGAAGATCTCGCTTTTTTACAAGCTTTAAGGATGTGACGGGAAAACCTAAGCCAGTTATCCATCCACAGACAGCTGTTTCGGGGTGTTGCCCCTCATCAGTGCGGAGTAGGATTCTGGCTAACCGGGAGCAATGCCTCGGAGACCACCCAAACACAACAATAGCTGATCTCCTCAGGAGACCAGCTACAAAAACACACGCAGAGCCTCACTTAAGAGTCTCAACACAGCAATCCAAGTGCAAAGTTCCTGGGAAAAGGGAATATGCAAAATAAATGTGGAGCCCCAGTTATGGGTCTACAACACAATGAAAGCCAGATATCCCTCAAAGGAAGGAAAACCAAGCAAAGGGGTGTCTCCATTACAGAGATCACCAAATCCACCATATTAAGTGGCCCCTATGTGAAGATCTCGCTTTTTACAAGCTTTAAGGATGTGACGGGGAAAACCTAAGCCAGTTATCCATCCACAGACAGCTGTTTCGGGGTGTTGCCCCTCATCAGTGCGGAGTAGGATTCTGGCTGCCGGGAGCAATGCCTCGGAGACCACCCAAACACAACAATAGCTGATCTCCTCAGGGAGACCAGCTACAAAAACACCGCAGAGCCTCACTTAAGAGTCTCAACACAGCAATCCGAAGTGCAAAGTTCCCTGGGAAAAGGGAATATGCAAAATAAATGTGGAGCCCCAGTTATGGGTCTACAACACAATGAAAGCCAGATATCCCTCAAAGGAAGGAAAACCAAGCAAAGAGGTGTCTCCATTACAGAGATCACCAAATCCACCATATTAAGTGGCCCCTATGTGAAGATCTCGCTTTTTTACAAGCTTTAAGGATGTGACGGGGAAAACCTAAGCCAGTTATCCATCCACAGACAGCTGTTTCGGGGTGTTGCCCCTCATCAGTGCGGAGTAGGATTCTGGCTAACCGGGAGCAATGCCTCGGAGACCACCCAAACACAACAATAGCTGATCTCCTCAGGAGACCAGCTACAAAAAACACAGCAGAGCCTCACTTAAGAGTCTCAACACAGCAATCCGAAGTGCAAAGTTCCCTGGGAAAAGGGAATATGCAAAATAAATGTGGAGCCCCAGTTATGGGTCTACAACACAATGAAAGCCAGATATCCCTCAAAGTAAGGAAAACCAAGCAAAGGGTGTCTCCATTACAGAGATCACCAAATCCACCATATTAAGTGGCCCCTACGTGAAGATCTCGCTTTTTTTAAAAGCTTTAAGAATGTGACGGGGAAAACCTAAGCCAGTTATCCATAGACAGACAGCTGTTACGGGGTGTTGCCCCTCATCAGTGCGGAGTAGGATTCTGGCTGCCGGGAGCAATGCCTCGGAGACCACCCAAACACAACAATAGCTGATCTCCTCAGGGAGACCAGCTACAAAAAACACTACGGAGCCTAACTTAAGAGTCTCAACACAGCAATCCAAAGTGCAAAGCTCCCTGGGAAAAGGGAATATGCAAAATAAATGTGGAGCCCCAGTTATGGGTCTACAACACAATGAAAGCCAGATATCCCTCAAAGGAAGGAAAACCAAGCAAAGGGAGTCTCCATTACAGAGATCACCAAATCCACCATATTAAGTGGCCCCTATGTCAAGATCCCGCTTTTTTATAAGCTTTAAGGATGTGACGGGGAAAACCTAAGCCAGTTATCCATCCACAGACAGCTGTTTCGGGGTGTTGCCCCTCATCAGTGCGGAGTAGGATTCTGGCTAACCGGGAGCAATGCCTCGGAGACCACCCAAACACAACAATAGCTGATCTCCTCAGGGAGACCAGCTACAAAAACACCGCAGAGCCACACTTAAGAGTCTCAACACAGCAATCCGAAGTGCAAAATTCCCTGGGAAAAGGGAATATGCAAAATAAATGTAGAGCCCCAGTTATGGGTCTACAACACAATGAAAGCCAGATATCCCTCAAAGGAAGGAAAACCAAGCAAAGGGGTGTCTCCATTACAGAGATCACCAAATCCACCATATTAAGTGGCCCCTATGTGAAGATCTCGCTTTTTTACAAGCTTTAAGGATGTGACGAGGAAAACCTAAGCCAGTTATCCATCCACAGATAGCTGTTTTGGGGTGTTGCCCCTCATCAGTGCGGAGTAGGATTCTGGCTAACCGGGAGCAATTCCTCGGAGACCACCAAAACACAACAATAGCTGATCTCCTCAGTGAGACCAGCTACAAAAAACACAGCAGAGCCTCACTTAAGAGTCTCAACACAGCAATCCGAAGTGCAAAGTTCCCTGGGAAAAGGGAATATGCAAAATAAATGTGGAGCCCCAGTTATGGGTCTACAACACAATGAAAGCCAGATATCCCTCAAAGTAAGGAAAACCAAGCAAAGGGGTGTCTCCATTACAGAGATCACCAAATCCACCATATTAAGTGGCCCCTATGTGAAGATCTCGCTTTTTTAAAAAGCTTTAAGGATGTGACGGGGAAAACCTAAGCCAGTTATCCATAGACAGACAGCTGTTAAGGGGTTTTGCCCCTCATCAGTGCCGAGTAGGATTCTGGCTGCCGGGAGCAATGCCTCGGAGACCACCCAAACACAACAATAGCTGATCTCCTCAGGGAGACCAGCTACAAAAAACACCGCGGAGCCTAACTTAAGAGTCTCAACACAGCAATCCAAAGTGCAAAGCTCCCTGGGAAAAGGGAATATGCAAAATAAATGTGGAGCCCCAGTTATGGGTCTACAACACAATGAAAGCCAGATATCCCTCAAAGGAAGGAAAACCAAGCAAAGGGGTGTCTCCATTACAGAGATCACCAAATCCACCATATTAAGTGGCCCCTATGTGAAGATCCCGCTTTTTTACAAGCTTTAAGGATGTGACGGGGAAAACCTAAGCCAGTTATCCATCCACAGACAGCTGTTTCAGGGTGTTGCCCCTCATCAGTGCGGAGTAGGATTCTGGCTAACCGGGAGCAATGCCTCGGAGACCACCCAAACACAACAATAGCTGATCTCCTCAGGAGACCAGCTACAAAAACACCGCGGAGCCTCACTTAAGAGTCTCAACACAGCAATCCGAAGTGCAAAGTTCCCTGGGAAAAGGGAATATGCAAAATAAATGTGGAGCCCCAGTTATGGGTCTACAACACAATGAAAGCCAGATATCCCTCAAAGGAAGGAAAACCAAGCAAAGAGGTGTCTCCATTACAGAGATCACCAAATCCACCATATTAAGTGGCCCCTATGTGAAGATCTCGCTTTTTTTACAAGCTTTAAGGATGTGACGGGGAAAACCTAAGCCAGTTATCCATCCACAGACAGCTGTTTCGGGGTGTTGCCCCTCATCAGTGCGGAGTAGGATTCTGGCTAACCGGGAGCAATGCCTCGGAGACCACCCAAACACAACAATAGCTGATCTCCTCAGGGAGACCAGCTACAAAAACACTGCAGAGCCTCACTTAAGAGTCTCAACACAGCAATCCGAAGTGCAAAGTTCCCTGGGAAAAGGGAATATGCAAAATAAATGTGGAGCCCCAGTTATGGGTCTACAACACAATGAAAGCCAGATATCCCTCAAAGGAAGGAAAACCAAGCAAAGGGGTGTCTCCATTACAGAGATCACCAAATCCACCATATTAAGTGGCCCCTATGTCGAAGATCCCGCTTTTTTACAAGCTTTAAGGATGTGACAGGGAAAACCTAAGCCAGTTATCCATCCACAGACAGCTGTTTCGGGGTGTTGCCCCTCATCAGTGCGGAGTAGGATTCTGGCTAACCGGGAGCAATGCCTCGGAGACCACCCAAACACAACAATAGCTGATCTCCTCAGGGAGACCAGCTACAAAAAACACCGCGAGCCTCACTTAAGAGTCTCAACACAGCAATCCGAAGTGCAAAGTTCCCTGGGAAAAGGAATATGCAAAATAAATGTGGAGCCCCAGTTATGGGTCTACAACACAATGAAAGCCAGATATCCCTCAAAGGAAGGAAAACCAAGCAAAGGGGTGTCTCCATTACAGAGATCACCAAATCCACCATATTAAGTGGCCCCTATGTCAAGATCCCGCTTTTTTACAAGCTTTAAGGATGTGACGGGAAAACCTAAGCCAGTTATCCATCCACAGACAGCTGTTTCGGGGTGTTGCTCCTCATCAGTGCGGAGTAGGATTCTGGCTAACCGGGAGCAATGCCTCGGAGACCACCCAAACACAACAATAGCTGATCTCCTCAGGGAGACCAGCTACAAAAACACTGCGGAGCCTCACTTAAGAGTCTCAACACAGCAATCCGAAGTGCAAAGTTCGCTGGGAAAAGGGAATATGCAAAATAAATGTGGAGCCCCAGTTATGGGTCTACAACACAATGAAAGCCAGATATCCCTCAAAGGAAGGAAAACCAAGCAAAGAGGTGTCTCCATTACAGAGATCACCAAATCCACCATATTAAGTGGCCCCTATGTCAAGATCCCGCTTTTTTACAAGCTTTAAGGATGTGACGGGAAAACCTAAGCCAGTTATCCATCCACAGACAGCTGTTTCGGGGTGTTGCTCCTCATCAGTGCGGAGTAGGATTCTGGCTAACCGGGAGCAATGCCTCGGAGACCACCCAAACACAACAATAGCTGATCTCCTCAGGGAGACCAGCTACAAAAACACTGCAGAGCCTCACTTAAGAGTCTCAACACAGCAATCCGAAGTGCAAAGTTCCCTGGGAAAAGGGAATATGCAAAATAAATGTGGAGCCCCAGTTATGGGTCTACAACACAATGAAAGCCAGATATCCCTCAAAGGAAGGAAAACCAAGCAAAGTGGTGTCTCCATTACAGAGATCACCAAATCCACCATATTAAGTGGCCCCTATGTCAAGATCCCGCTTTTTTTACAAGCTATAAGGATGTGAAGGGAAAACCTAAGCCAGTTATCCATCCACAGACAGCTGTTTCGGGGTGTTGCCCCTCATCAGTGCGGAGTAGGATTCTGGCTAACCTGGAGCAATGCCTCGGAGACCACCCAAACACAACAATAGCTGATCTCCTCAGGGAGACCAGCTACAAAAACACCGCGGAGCCTCACTTAAGAGTCTCAACACAGCAATCCGAAGTGCAAAGTTCCCTGGGAAAAGGGAATATGCAAAATAAATGTGGATCCCCAGTTATGGGTCTACAACACAATGAAAGCCAGATATCCCTCAAAGGAAGGAAAACCAAGCAAAATGGTGTCTCCATTACAGAGATCACCAAATCCACCATATTAAGTGGCCCCTATGTCAAGATCCCGCTTTTTACAAGCTTTAAGGATGTGACGGGAAAACCTAAGCCAGTTATCCATCCACAGACAGCTGTTTCGGGTGTTGCCCCTCATCAGTGCGGAGTAGGATTCTGGCTAACCTGGAGCAATGCCTCGGAGACCACCCAAACACAACAATAGCTGATCTCCTCAGGAGACCAGCTACAAAAAACACAGCGGAGCCTCACTTAAGAGTCTCAACACAGCAATCCGAAGTGCAAAGTTCCCTGGGAAAAGGGAATATGCAAAATAAATGTGGAGCCCCAGTTATGGGTCTACAACACAATGAAAGCCAGATATCCCTCAAAGGAAGGAAAACCAAGCAAAGAGGTGTCTCCATTACAGAGATCACCAAATCCACCATATTAAGTGGCCCCTATGTCAAGATCCCGCTTTTTACAAGCTTTAAGGATGTGACGGGGAAAACCTAAGCCAGTTATCCATCCACAGACAGCTGTTTCGGGGTGTTGCCCCTCATCAGTGCGGAGTAGGATTCTGGCTAACCTGGAGCAATGCCTCAGAGACCACCCAAACACAACAATAGCTGATCTCCTCAGAGAGACCAGCTACAAAAAACACTGCAGAGCCTCACTTAAGAGTCTCAACACAGCAATCCGAAGTGCAAAGTTCCCTGGGAAAAGGGAATATGCAAAATAAATGTGGAGCCCCAGTTATGGGTCTACAACACAATGAAAGCCAGATATCCCTCAAAGCAAGGAAAACCAAGCAAAATGGTGTCTCCATTACAGAGATCACCAAATCCACCATATTAAGTGGCCCCTATGTCAAGATCCGCTTTTTTACAAGCTTTAAGGATGTGACGGGGAAAACCTAAGCCAGTTATCCATCCACAGACAGCTGTTTCGGGGTGTTGCCCCTCATCAGTGCGGAGTAGGATTCTGGCTAACCTGGAGCAATGCCTCGGAGACCACCCAAACACAACAATAGCTGATCTCCTCAGGGAGACCAGCTACAAAAACACCGCGGAGCCTCACTTAAGAGTCTCAACACAGCAATCCGAAGTGCAAAGTTCCCTGGGAAAAGGGAATATGCAAAATAAATGTGGAGCCCCAGTTATGGGTCTACAACACAATGAAAGCCACATATCCCTCAAAGGAAGGAAAACCAAGCAAAGGGGTGTCTCCATTACAGAGATCACCAAATCCACAATATTAAGTGGCCCCTATGTCAAGATCCCGCTTTTTTACAAGCTTTAAGGATGTGACGGGGAAAACCTAAGCCAGTTATCCATCCACAGACAGCTGGTTCGGGGTGTTGCCCCTCATCAGTGCGGAGTAGGATTCTGGCTAACCTGGAGCAATGCCTCGGAGACCACCCAAACACAACAATAGCTGATCTCCTCAGGGAGACCAGCTACAAAAAGCACCGCGGAGCCTCACTTAAGAGTCTCAACACAGCAATCCGAAGTGCAAAATTCCCTGGGAAAAGGGAATATACAAAATAAACGTGGAGCCCCAGTTATTGGTCTACAACACAATGAAAGCCAGATATCCCTCAAAGGAAGGAAAACCAAGCAAAGGGGTGTCTCCATTACAGAGATCACCAAATCCACCATATTAAGTGGCCCCTATGTCAAGATCCCACTTTTTTTTACAAGCTATAAGGATGTGAAGGGAAAACCTAAGCCAATTATCCATCCACAGACAGCTGTTTCGGGGTGTTGCCCCTCATCAGTGCGCAGTAGGATTCTGGCTAACCTGGAGCAATGCCTCGGAGACCACCCAAACACAACAATAGCTGATCTCCTCAGGGAGACCAGCTACAAAAAACACCGCGGAGCCTCACTTAAGAGTCTCAACACAGCAATCCGAAGTGCAAAGTTCCCTGGGAAAAGGGAATATGCAAAATAAATGTGGATCCCCAGTTATGGGTCTACAACACAATGAAAGCCAGATATCCCTCAAAGGAAGGAAAACCAAGCAAAATGGTGTCTCCATTACAGAGATCACCAAATCCACCATATTAAGTGGCCCCTATGTCAAAATCCCGCTTTTTTTACAAGCTTTAAGGATGTGACGGGGAAAACCTAAGCCAGTTATCCATCCACAGACAGCTGTTTCGGGGTGTTGCCCCTCATCAGTGCGCAGTAGGATTCTGGCTAACCTGGAGCAATGCCTCAGAAACCACCCAAACACAACAATAGCTGATCTCCTCAGAGAGACCAGCTACAAAAAAAACTGCAGAGCCTCACTTAAGATTCTCAACACAGCAATCCGAAGTGAAAAGTTCCCTGGGAAAAGGGAATATGCACAATAAATGTGGAGCCCCAGTTATGGGTCTACAACACAATGAAAGCAAGATATCCCTCAAAGCAAGGAAAACCAAGCAAAATGGAGTCTCCATTACAGAGATCACCAAATCCACCATATTAAGTGTCCCCTATGTCAAGATCCCGCTTTTTTTACAAGCAATAAGGATGTGAAGGGGAAAACCTAAGCGAGTTATCCATCCGCAGACAAATGTTTCGGGGTGTTGCCCCTCATCAGTGCGGAGTAGGATTCTGGCTAACCTGGAGCAATGCCTCGGAGACCAGCCAAACACAACAATAGCTGATCTCCTCAGGGAGACCAGCTACAAAAAACACAGCGGAGCCTCACTTAAGAGTCTCAACACAGCAATCCGAAGTGCAAAGTTCCCTGGGAAAAGGGAATATGCAAAATAAATGTGGATCACTAGTTATGGGTCTACAACACAATGAAAGCCAGATATCCCTCAAAGGTAGGAAAACCAAGCAAAATGGTGTCTCCATTACAGAGATCACCAAATCCACCATATTAAGTGGCCCCTATGTCAAGATCCCGCTTTTTTACAAGCTTTAAGGATGTGACGGGGAAAACCTAAGCCAGTTATCCATCCACAGACAGCTGTTTCGGGGTGTTGCACCTCATCAGTGCGGAGTAGGATTCTGGCTAATCGGGAGCAATGCCTCGGAGACCACCCAAACACAACAATAGCTGATCGCCTCAGGAGACCAGCTACAAAAAACAACGCGAGCCTCACTTAAGAGTCTCAACACAGCAATCTGAAGTGCAAAGTTCCCTGGGAAAAGGGAATATGCAAAATAAATGTGGAGCCCCAGTTATGGGTCTACAACACAATGAAAGCCAGATATCCCTCAAAGGAAGGAAAACCAAGCAAAGAGGTGTCTCCATTACAGAGATCACCAAATCCACCATATTAAGTGGCCCCTATGTCAAGATCCCGCTTTTTTACAAGCTTTAAGGATGTGACAGGGAAAACCTAAGCCAGTTATCCATCCACAGACAGCTGTTTCGGGGTGTTGCCCCTCATCAGTGCAGAGTAGGATTCTGGCTAACCGGGAGCAATGCCTCGGAGACCACCCAAACACAACAATAGCTGATCTCCTCAGGAGACCAGCTACAAAAACACCATAGAGCCTCACTTAAGAGTCTCAACACAGCAATCCGAAGTGCAAAGTTCCCTGGGAAAAGGGAATATGCAAAATAAATGTGGAGCCCCAGTTATGGGTCTACAACACAATGAAAGCCAGATATCCCTCAAAGGTAGGAAAACCAAGCAAAATGGTGTCTCCATTACAGAGATCACCAAATCCACCATATTAAGTGGCCCCTATGTCAAGATCCAGCTTTTTTACAAGCTTTAAGGATGTGACGGGGAAAACCTAAGCCAGTTATCCATCCACAGACAGCTGTTTCGAGGTGTTGCCCCTCATCAGTGCGGAGTAGGATTCTGGCTAACCTGGAGCAATGCCTCGGAGACCACCCAAACACAACAATAGCTGATCTCCTCAGGAGACCAGCTACAAAAACACCGCGGAGCCTCACTTAAGAGTCTCAACACAGCAATCCGAAGTGCAAAGTTCCCTGGGAAAAGGGAATATGCAAAATAAATGTGGAGCCCCAGTTATGGGTCTACAACACAATGAAAGCCAGATATCCCTCAAAGGTAGGAAAACCAAGCAAAATGGTGTCTCCATTACAGAGATCACCAAATCCACCATATTAAGTGGCCCCTATGTCAAGATCCCGCTTTTTTACAAGCTTTAAGGATGTGACGGGAAAACCTAAGCCAGTTATCCATCCACAGACAGCTGTTTCGGGGTGTTGCCCCTCATCAGTGCGGAGTAGGATTCTGGCTAACCTGGAGCAATGCCTCGGAGACCACCCAAACACAACAATAGCTGATCTCCTCAGGGAGACCAGCTACAAAAAACACCGCGGAGCCTCACTTAAGAGTCTCAACACAGCAATCCGAAGTGCAAAGTTCCCTGGGAAAAGGGAATATGCAAAATAAATGTGGAGCCCCAGTTATGGGTCTACAACACAATGAAAGCCAGATATCCCTCAAAGGAAGGAAAACCAAGCAAAATGGTGTCTCCATTACAGAGATCACCAAATCCACCATATTAAGTGGCCCCTATGTCAAGATCCCGATTTTTTACAAGCTATAAGGATGTGAAGGGAAAACCTAAGCCAGTTATCCATCCACAGACAGCTGTTTCGAGGTGTTGCCCCTCATCAGTGCGCAGTAGGATTCTGGCTAACCTGGAGCAATGCCTCAGAGACCACCCAAACACAACAATAGCTGATCTCCTCAGGGAGACCAGCTACAAAAAACTGCAGAGCCTCACTTAAGAGTCTCAACACAGCAATCCGAAGTGCAAAGTTCCCTGGGAAAAGGGAATATGCAAAATAAATGTGGAGCCCCAGTTATGGGTCTACAACACAATGAAAGCCAGATATCCCTCAAAGGAAGGAAAACCAAGCAAAATGGAGTCTCCATTACAGAGATCACCAAATCCACCATATTAAGTGTCCCCTATGTCAAGATCCCGCTTTTTTTACAAGCTATAAGGATGTGAAGGGGAAAACCTAAGCCAGTTATCCATCCGCAGACAAATGTTTCGGGGTGTTGCCCCTCATCAGTGCGGAGTAGGATTCTGGCTAACCTGGAGCAATGCCTCGGAGACCAGCCAAACACAACAATAGCTGATCTCCTCAGGGAGACCAGCTACAAAAAACACAGCGGAGCCTCACTTAAGAGTCTCAACACAGCAATCCGAAGTGCAAAGTTCCCTGGGAAAAGGGAATATGCAAAATAAATGTGGATCACTAGTTATGGGTCTACAACACAATGAAAGCCAGATATCCCTCAAAAGTAGGAAAACCCAGCAAAATGGTGTCTCCATTACAGAGATCACCAAATCCACCATATTAAGTGGCCCCTATGTCAAGATCCCGCTTTTTTTACAAGCTTTAAGGATGTGACGGGGAAAACCTAAGCCAGTTATCCATCCACAGACAGCTGTTTCGGGGTGTTGCCCCTCATCAGGGCGGAGTAGGATTCTGGCTAATCGGGAGCAATGCCTCTAAGACCACCCAAACACAACAATAGCTGATCGCCTCAGGGAGACCAGCTACAAAAAACAACGCGGAGCCTCACTTAAGAGTATCAACCCAGCAATCTGAAGTGCAAAGTTCCCTGGGAAAAGGGAATATGCAAAATAAATGTGGAGCCCCAGTTATGGGTCTACAACACAATGAAAGCCAGATATCACTCAAAGGAAGGAAAACCAAGGAAAGAGGTGTCTCCATTACAGAGATCACCAAATCTACCATATTAAGTGGCCCCTATGTCAAGATCCCGCTTTTTTACAAGTTTTAAGGATGTGACAGGGAAAACCTAAGCCAGTTATCCATCCACAGACAGCTGTTTCGGGGTGTTGCCCCTCATCAGTGCAGAGTAGGATTCTGGCTAACCGGGAGCAATGCCTTGGAGACCACCCAAACACAACAATAGCTGATCTACTCAGGGAGACCAGCTACAAAAAACACCATAGAGCCTCACTTAAGAGTCTCAACACAGCAATCCGAAGTGCAAAGTTCCCAGGGAAAAGGGAATATGCAAAATAAATGTGGATCCCCAGTTATGGGTCTACAACACAATGAAAGCCAGATATCCCTCAAAGGTAGGAAAACCAAGCAAAATGGTGTATCCATTACAGAGATCACCAAATCCACCATATTAAGTGGCCCCTATGTCAAGATCCAGCTTTTTTTACAAGCTTTAAGGATGTGACGGGGAAAACCTAAGCCAGTTATCCATCCACAGACAGCTGGTTCGGGGTGTTGCCCCTCATCAGTGCGGAGTAGGATTCTGGCTAACCGGGAGCAATGCCTCGGAGACCACCCAAACACAACAATAGCTGATCTCCTCAGGAGACCAGCTACAAAAACAACGCGGAGCCTCACTTAAGAGTCTCAACACAGCAATCCGAAGTGCAAAGTTCCCTGGGAAAAGGGAATATGCAAAATAAATGTGGAGCCCCAGTTATGGGTCTACAACTCAATGAAAGCCAGATATCCCTTGAAAGGTAGGAAAACCAAGCAAAATGGTGTCTCCATTACAGAGATCACCAAATCCACCATATTAAGTGGCCCCTATGTCAAGATCTCGCTTTTTTTTACAAGCTTTAAGGATGTGACCGGGAAAACCTAAGCCAGTTATCCATCCACAGACAGCTGTTTCGGGGTGTTGGCCCTCATCAGTGCGGAGTAGGATTCTGGCTAACCGGGAGCAATGGCTCGGAGACCACCCAAACACAACAATAGCTGATCTCCTCAGGGAGACCAGCTACAAAAACACCACGGAGCCTCACTTAAGAGTCTCAACACAGCAATCCGAAGTGCAAATTTCCCTGGGAAAAGGGAATATGCAAAATAAATGTGGAGCCCCAGTTATGGGTCTACAACACAATGAAAGCCAGATATCCCTCAAAGGAATGAAAACCAAGCAAAAGGGTGTCTCCAATACAGAGATCACCAAATCCACCATATTAAGTGGCCACTATGTCAAGATCCCGCTTTTTTACAAGCTTTAAGGATGTGACGGGGAAAACCTAAGCCAGTTATCCATCCACAGATAGCTGTTTCGGGGTGATGCCCCTCATCAGTGCAGAGTAGGATTCTGGCTAAGCGGGAGCAATGCCTCGGAGACCACCCAAACACAACAATAGCTGATCTCCTCAGGGAGACCAGCTACAAAAACACCACGGAGCCTCACTTAAGAGTCTCAACACAGCAATCCGAAGTGCAAAGTTCCCTGGGAAAAGGGAATATGCAAAATAAATGTGGAGCCCCAGTTATGGGTCTACAACACAATGAAAGCCAGATATCCCTCAAAGGAAGGAAAACCAAGCAAAGGGGTGTCTCCATTACAGAGATCACCAAATCCACCATATTAAGTGGCCCCTATGTCAAGATCCCGCTTTTTTACAAGCTATAAGGATGTGAAGGGGAAAACCTAAGCCAGTTATCCATCCGCAGACAGCTGTTTCGGGGTGTTGCCCCTCATCAGTGCGGAGTAGGATTCTGGCTAACCTGGAGCAATGCCTCGGAGACCACCCAAACACAACAATAGCTGATCTCCTCAGGTAGACCAGCTACAAAAAACACCGCGGAGCCTCACTTAAGAGTCTCAACACAGCAATCCGAAGTGCAAAGTTCACTGGAAAAAGGGAATATGCAAATAAATGTGGATCCCCAGTTATGGGTCTACAACACAATGAAAGCCAGATATCCCTCAAAGGTAGGAAAACCAAGCAAAATGGTGTCTCCATTACAGAGATCACCAAATCCACCATATTAAGTGGCCCCTATGTCAAGATACCGCTTTTTTTACAAGCTTTAAGGATGTGACTGGGAAAACCTAAGCCAGTTATCCATCCACAGACAGCTGTTTCGGGGTGTTGCCCTCATCAGTGCGGAGTAGGATTCTGGCTAATCGGGAGCAATGCCTCGGAGACCACCCAAACACAACAATAGCTGATCACCTCAGGGAGACCAGCTACAAAAAACACCGCGTAGCCTCACTTAAGAGTCTCAACACAGCAATCCGAAGTGCAAAGTTCCCTGGGAAAAGGGAATATGCAAAATAAATGTGGAGCCCCAGTTATGGGTCTACAACACAATGAAAGCCAGATATCCCTCAAAGGAAGGAAAACCAAGCAAAGGGGTGTCTCCATTACAGAGATCACCAAATCCACCATATTAAGTGGCCCCTATGTCAAGATCACGCTTTTTTTTACAAGCTTTAAGGATGTGACCGGGAAAACCTAAGCCAGTTATCCATCCACAGACAGCTGTTTCGGGGTGTTGGCCCTCATCAGTGCGGAGTAGGATTCTGGCTAACCGGGAGCAATGCCTCGGAGACCACCCAAACACAACAATAGCTGATCTCCTCAGGGAGACCAGCTACAAAACACTACGGAGCCTCACTTAAGAGTCTCAACACAGCAATCCGAAGTGCAAAGTTCCCTGGGAAAAGGGAATATGCAAAATAAATGTGGAGCCCCAGTTATGGGTCTACAACACAATGAAAGCCAGATATCCCTCAAAGGAAGGAAAACCAAGCAAAAGGGTGTCTCCATTACAGAGATCACCAAATCCACCATATTAAGTGGCCACTATGTCAAGATCCCGCTTTTTACAAGCTTTAAGGATGTGACGGGGAAAACCTAAGCCAGTTATCCATCCACAGACAGCTGTTTCGGGGTGTTGCCCCTCATCAGTGCGGAGTAGGATTCTGGCTAACCTGGAGCAATGCCTCGGAGACCACCCAAACACAACAATAGCTGATCTCCTCAGGGAGACCAGCTACAAAAACACAGCGGAGCCTCACTTAAGAGTCTCAACACAGCAATCCGAAGTGCAAAGTTCCCTGGGAAAAGGGAATATGCAAAATAAATGTGGATCCCCAGTTATGGGTCTACAACACAATGAAAGCCAGATATCCCTCAAAGGTAGGAAAACCAAGCAAAATGGTGTCTCCATTACAGAGATCACCAAATCCACCATATTAAGTGGCCCCTATGTCAAGATCCCGCTTTTTACAAGCTTTAAGGATGTGACGGGAAAACCTAAGCCAGTTATCCATCCACAGACAGCTGTTTCAGGGTGTTGCCCCTCATCAGTGCGGAGTAGGATTCTGGCTAACCGGGAGCAATGCCTCGGAGACCACCCAAACACAACAATAGCTGATCTCCTCAGGGAGACCAGCTACAAAAACACCGCAGAGCCTCACTTAAGAGTCTCAACACAGCAATCCGAAGTGCAAAGTTCCCTGGGAAAAGGGAATATGCAAAATAAATGTGGAGCCCCAGTTATGGGTCTACAACACAATGAAAGCCAGATATCCCTCAAAGGAAGGAAAACCAAGCAAAGAGGTGTCTCCATTACAGAGATCACCAAATCCACCATATTAAGTGGCCCCTATGTCAAGATCCCGCTTTTTTACAAGCTTTAAGGATGTGACGGGGAAAACCTAAGCCAGTTATCCATCCACAGACAGCTGTTTCGGGGTGTTGCCCCTCATCAGTGCAGAGTAGGATTCTGGCTAACCGGGAGCAATGCCTCGGAGACCACCCAAACACAACAATAGCTGATCTCCTCAGGGAGACCAGCTACAAAACACACACAGAGCCTCACTTAAGAGTCTCAACACAGCAATCCGAAGTGCAAAGTTCCCTGGGAAAAGGGAATATGCAAAATAAATGTGGAGCCCCAGTTATGGGTCTACAACACAATGAAAGCCAGATATCCCTCAAAGGAAGGAAAACCAAGCAAAGTGGTGTCTCCATTACAGAGATCACCAAATCCACCATATTAAGTGGCCCCTATGTCAAGATCCCGCTTTTTTACAAGCTTTAAGGATGTGACGGGGAAAACCTAAGCCAGTTATCCATCCACAGACAGCTGTTTCGGGGTGTTGCCCCTCATCAGTGCGGAGTAGGATTCTGGCTAACCGGGAGCAATGCCTCGGAGACCACCCAAACACAACAATAGCTGATCTCCTCAGGGAGACCAGCTACAAAACAACGCGGAGCCTCACTTAAGAGTCTCAACACAGCAATCCGAAGTGCAAAGTTCCCTGGGAAAAGGGAATATGCAAAATAAATGTGGAGCCCCAGTTATGGGTCTACAACACAATGAAAGCCAGATATCCCTCAAAGGAAGGAAAACCAAGCAAAGGGGTGTCTCCATTACAGAGATCACCAAATCCACCATATTAAGTGGCCCCTATGTCAAGATCCCGCTTTTTTACAAGCTTTAAGGATGTGACAGGGAAAACCTAAGCCAGTTATCCATCCACAGACAGCTGTTTCGGGGTGTTGCCCCTCATCAGTGCGGAGTAGGATTCTGGCTAACCTGGAGCAATGCCTCGGAGACCACCCAAACACAACAATAGCTGATCTCCTCAGGGAGACCAGCTACAAAAACACCGCGGAGCCTCACTTAAGAGTCTCAACACAGCAATCCGAAGTGCAAAGTTCCCTGGGAAAAGGGAATATGCAAAATAAATGTGGAGCCCCAGTTATGGGTCTACAACACAATGAAAGCCAGATATCCCTCAAAGGAAGGAAAACCAAGCAAAGGGTGTCTCCATTACAGAGATCACCAAATCCACCATATTAAGTGGCCCCTATGTCAAGATCCCGCTTTTTTACAAGCTTTAAGGATGTGACGGGGAAAACCTAAGCCAGTTATCCATCCACAGACAGCTGTTTCGGGGTGTTGCCCCTCATCAGTGCGGAGTAGGATTCTGGCTAACCGGGAGCAATGCCTCGGAGACCACCCAAACACAACAATAGCTGATCTCCTCAGGGAGACCAGCTACAAAAACACACTGCGGAGCCTCACTTAAGAGTCTCAACACAGCAATCCGAAGTGCAAAGTTCCCTGGGAAAAGGGAATATGCAAAATAAATGTGGAGCCCCAGTTATGGGTCTACAACACAATGAAAGCCAGATATCCCTCAAAGGAAGGAAAACCAAGCAAAGGGGTGTCTCCATTACAGAGATCACCAAATCCACCATATTAAGTGGCCCCTATGTCAAGATCCCGCTTTTTTACAAGCTTTAAGGATGTGACGGGGAAAACCTAAGCCAGTTATCCATCCACAGACAGCTGTTTCGGGGTGTTGCCCCTCATCAGTGCGGAGTAGGATTCTGGCTAACCGGGAGCAATGCCTCGGAGACCACCCAAACACAACAATAGCTGATCTCCTCAGGAGACCAGCTACAAAAACACACGCGGAGCCTCACTTAAGAGTCTCAACACAGCAATCCGAAGTGCAAAGTTCCCTGGGAAAAGGGAATATGCAAAATAAATGTGGAGCCCCAGTTATGGGTCTACAACACAATGAAAGCCAGATATCCCTCAAAGGAAGGAAAACCAAGCAAAGGGTGTCTCCATTACAGAGATCACCAAATCCACCATATTAAGTGGCCCCTATGTCAAGATCCCGCTTTTTTACAAGCTTTAAGGATGTGACAGGGAAAACCTAAGCCAGTTATCCATCCACAGACAGCTGTTTCGGGGTGTTGCCCCTCATCAGTGCGGAGTAGGATTCTGGCTAACCGGGAGCAATGCCTCGGAGACCACCCAAACACAACAATAGCTGATCTCCTCAGGGAGACCAGCTACAAAAAACACCGCGGAGCCTCACTTAAGAGTCTCAACACAGCAATCCGAAGTGCAAAGTTCCCTGGGAAAAGGGAATATGCAAAATAAATGTGGAGCCCCAGTTATGGGTCTACAACACAATGAAAGCCAGATATCCCTCAAAGGAAGGAAAACCAAGCAAAGGGGTGTCTCCATTACAGAGATCACCAAATCCACCATATTAAGTGGCCCCTATGTCAAGATCTCGCTTTTTTTACAAGCTTTAAGGATGTGACGGGGAAAACCTAAGCCAGTTATCCATCCACAGACAGCTGTTTCGAGGTGTTGCCCCTCATCAGTGCGGAGTAGGATTCTGGCTAAGCTGGGAGCAATGCCTCGGAGACCACCCAAACACAACAATAGCTGATCTCCTCAGGAGACCAGCTACAAAACACCAGCGGAGCCTCACTTAAGAGTCTCAACACAGCAATCCGAAGTGCAAAGTTCCCTGGGAAAAGGGAATATGCAAAATAAATGTGGAGCCCCAGTTATGGGTCTACAACACAATGAAAGCCAGATATCCCTCAAAGGAAGGAAAACCAAGCAAAGGGGTGTCTCCATTACAGAGATCACCAAATCCACCATATTAAGTGGCCCCTATGTCAAGATCTCGCTTTTTACAAGCTTTAAGGATGTGACAGGGAAAACCTAAGCCAGTTATCCATCCACAGACAGCTGTTTCGGGGTGTTGCCCCTCATCAGTGCGGAGTAGGATTCTGGCTAACCGGGAGCAATGCCTCGGAGACCACCCAAACACAACAATAGCTGATCTCCTCAGGAGACCAGCTACAAAACACAGCACGGAGCCTCACTTAAGAGTCTCAACACAGCAATCCGAAGTGCAAAGTTCCCTGGGAAAAGGGAATATGCAAAATAAATGTGGAGCCCCAGTTATGGGTCTACAACACAATGAAAGCCAGATATCCCTCAAAGGAAGGAAAACCAAGCAAAGAGGTGTCTCCATTACAGAGATCACCAAATCCACCATATTAAGTGGCCCCTATGTCAAGATCCCGCTTTTTTACAAGCTTTAAGGATGTGACAGGGAAAACCTAAGCCAGTTATCCATCCACAGACAGCTGTTTCGGGGTGTTGCCCCTCATCAGTGCGGAGTAGGATTCTGGCTAACCGGGAGCAATGCCTCGGAGACCACCCAAACACAACAATAGCTGATCTCCTCAGGGAGACCAGCTACAAAAACACTACGGAGCCTCACTTAAGAGTCTCAACACAGCAATCCGAAGTGCAAAGTTCCCTGGGAAAAGGGAATATGCAAAATAAATGTGGAGCCCCAGTTATGGGTCTACAACACAATGAAAGCCAGATATCCCTCAAAGGAAGGAAAACCAAGCAAAGGGGTGTCTCCATTACAGAGATCACCAAATCCACCATATTAAGTGGCCCCTATGTCAAGATCCCGCTTTTTTTACAAGCTTTAAGGATGTGACGGGGAAAACCTAAGCCAGTTATCCATCCACAGACAGCTGTTTCGGGGTGTTGCCCCTCATCAGTGCGGAGTAGGATTCTGGCTAACCGGGAGCAATGCCTCGGAGACCACCCAAACACAACAATAGCTGATCTCCTCAGGGAGACCAGCTACAAAAACACCAGCAGAGCCTCACTTAAGAGTCTCAACACAGCAATCCGAAGTGCAAAGTTCCCTGGGAAAAGGGAATATGCAAAATAAATGTGGAGCCCCAGTTATGGGTCTACAACACAATGAAAGCCAGATATCCCTCAAAGGAAGGAAAACCAAGCAAAGGGTGTCTCCATTACAGAGATCACCAAATCCACCATATTAAGTGGCCCCTATGTCAAGATCCCGCTTTTTTACAAGCTTTAAGGATGTGACGGGGAAAACCTAAGCCAGTTATCCATCCACAGACAGCTGTTTCGGGGTGTTGCCCCTCATCAGTGCGGAGTAGGATTCTGGCTAACCGGGAGCAATGCCTCGGAGACCACCCAAACACAACAATAGCTGATCTCCTCAGGAGACCAGCTACAAAAACACCGCAGAGCCTCACTTAAGAGTCTCAACACAGCAATCCGAAGTGCAAAGTTCCCTGGGAAAAGGGAATATGCAAAATAAATGTGGAGCCCCAGTTATGGGTCTACAACACAATGAAAGCCAGATATCCCTCAAAGGAAGGAAAACCAAGCAAGGGGTGTCTCCATTACAGAGATCACCAAATCCACCATATTAAGTGGCCCCTATGTCAAGATCTCGCTTTTTTACAAGCTTTAAGGATGTGACGGGGAAAACCTAAGCCAGTTATCCATCCACAGACAGCTGTTTCGGGGTGTTGCCCCTCATCAGTGCGGAGTAGGATTCTGGCTAACCGGGAGCAATGCCTCGGAGACCACCCAAACACAACAATAGCTGATCTCCTCAGGAGACCAGCTACAAAAAACACTGCAGAGCCTCACTTAAGAGTCTCAACACAGCAATCCGAAGTGCAAAGTTCCCTGGGAAAAGGAATATGCAAAATAAATGTGGAGCCCCAGTTATGGGTCTACAACACAATGAAAGCCAGATATCCCTCAAAGGAAGGAAAACCAAGCAAAGGGGTGTCTCCATTACAGAGATCACCAAATCCACCATATTAAGTGGCCCCTATGTCAAGATCCCGCTTTTTACAAGCTTTAAGGATGTGACAGGGGAAAACCTAAGCCAGTTATCCATCCACAGACAGCTGTTTCGGGGTGTTGCCCCTCATCAGTGCGGAGTAGGATTCTGGCTAACCGGGAGCAATGCCTCGGAGACCACCCAAACACAACAATAGCTGATCTCCTCAGGAGACCAGCTACAAAAAACTACCGCAGAGCCTCACTTAAGAGTCTCAACACAGCAATCCGAAGTGCAAAGTTCCCTGGGAAAGGGAATATGCAAAATAAATGTGGAGCCCCAGTTATGGGTCTACAACACAATGAAAGCCAGATATCCCTCAAAGGAAGGAAAACCAAGCAAAGGGGTGTCTCCATTACAGAGATCACCAAATCCACCATATTAAGTGGCCCCTATGTGAAGATCTCGCTTTTTTACAAGCTTTAAGGATGTGACGGGAAAACCTAAGCCAGTTATCCATCCACAGACAGCTGTTTCGAGGTGTTGCCCTCATCAGTGCGGAGTAGGATTCTGGCTAACCGGGAGCAATGCCTCGGAGACCACCCAAACACAACAATAGCTGATCTCCTCAGGGAGACCAGCTACAAAAACTACAGCAGAGCCTCACTTAAGAGTCTCAACACAGCAATCCGAGTGCAAAGTTCCCTGGGAAAAGGGAATATGCAAAATAAATGTGGAGCCCCAGTTATGGGTCTACAACACAATGAAAGCCAGATATCCCTCAAAGTAAGGAAAACCAAGCAAGGGGTGTCTCCATTACAGAGATCACCAAATCCACCATATTAAGTGGCCCCTATGTCGAAGATCTCGCTTTTTTACAAGCTTTAAGGATGTGACAGGGAAAACCTAAGCCAGTTATCCATCCACAGACAGCTGTTTCGGGGTGTTGCCCCTCATCAGTGCGGAGTAGGATTCTGGCTAACCGGGAGCAATGCCTCGGAGACCACCCAAACACAACAATAGCTGATCTCCTCAGGAGACCAGCTACAAAAACACTGCGGAGCCTCACTTAAGAGTCTCAACACAGCAATCCAAAGTGCAAAGTTCCCTGGGAAAAGGAATATGCAAAATAAATGTGGAGCCCCAGTTATGGGTCTACAACACAATGAAAGCCAGATATCCCTCAAAGGAAGGAAAACCAAGCAAAGGGGTGTCTCCATTACAGAGATCACCAAATCCACCATATTAAGTGGCCCCTATGTCAAGATCCCGCTTTTTTACAAGCTTTAAGGATGTGACGGGGAAAACCTAAGCCAGTTATCCATCCACAGACAGCTGTTTTGGGGTGTTGCCCCTCATCAGTGCGGAGTAGGATTCTGGCTAACCGGGAGCAATGCCTCGGAGACCACCCAAACACAACAATAGCTGATCTCCTCAGGGAGACCAGCTACAAAACACCGCTGAGCCTCACTTAAGAGTCTCAACACAGCAATCCGAAGTGCAAAGTTCCCTGGGAAAAGGGAATATGCAAAATAAATGTGGAGCCCCAGTTATGGGTCTACAACACAATGAAAGCCAGATATCCCTCAAAGGAAGGAAAACCAAGCAAAGGGGTGTCTCCATTACAGAGATCACCAAATCCACCATATTAAGTGGCCCCTATGTGAAGATCTCGCTTTTTTACAAGCTTTAAGGATGTGACGGGGAAAACCTAAGCCAGTTATCCATCCACAGACAGCTGTTTCGGGGTGTTGCCCCTCATCAGTGCGGAGTAGGATTCTGGCTAACCGGGAGCAATGCCTCGGAGACCACCCAAACACAACAATAGCTGATCTCCTCAGGAGACCAGCTACAAAAACACAGCAGAGCCTCACTTAAGAGTCTCAACACAGCAATCCGAAGTGCAAAGTTCCCTGGGAAAAGGGAATATGCAAAATAAATGTGGAGCCCCAGTTATGGGTCTACAACACAATGAAAGCCAGATATCCCTCAAAGTAAGGAAAACCAAGCAAAGGGGTGTCTCCATTACAGAGATCACCAAATCCACCATATTAAGTGGCCCCTATGTGAAGATCTCGCTTTTTTAAAAGCTTTAAGGATGTGACGGGGAAAACCTAAGCCAGTTATCCATAGACAGACAGCTGTTACGGGGTGTTGCCCCTCATCAGTGCGGAGTAGGATTCTGGCTAGCCGGGAGCAATGCCTCGGAGACCACCCAAACACAACAATAGCTGATCTCCTCAGGGAGACCAGCTACAAAAACACTGCGGAGCCTAACTTAAGAGTCTCAACACAGCAATCCAAAGTGCAAAGCTCCCTGGGAAAAGGGAATATGCAAAATAAATGTGGAGCCCCAGTTATGGGTCTACAACACAATGAAAGCCAGATATCCCTCAAAGGAAGGAAAACCAAGCAAAGGGGTGTCTCCATTACAGAGATCACCAAATCCACCATATTAAGTGGCCCCTATGTCAAGATCCCGCTTTTTTACAAGCTTTAAGGATGTGACGGGAAAACCTAAGCCAGTTATCCATCCACAGACAGCTGTTTCGGGGTGTTGCCCCTCATCAGTGCGGAGTAGGATTCTGGCTAACCGGGAGCAATGCCTCGGAGACCACCCAAACACAACAATAGCTGATCTCCTCAGGAGACCAGCTACAAAAACACCGCAGAGCCTCACTTAAGAGTCTCAACACAGCAATCCGAAGTGCAAAGTTCCCTGGGAAAAGGAATATGCAAAATAAATGTGGAGCCCCAGTTATGGGTCTACAACACAATGAAAGCCAGATATCCCTCAAAGGAAGGAAAACCAAGCAAAGAGGTGTCTCCATTACAGAGATCACCAAATCCACCATATTAAGTGGCCCCTATGTGAAGATCTCGCTTTTTTTACAAGCTTTAAGGATGTGACGGGGAAAACCTAAGCCAGTTATCCATCCACAGACAGCTGTTTCGGGGTGTTGCCCCTCATCAGTGCGGAGTAGGATTCTGGCTAACCGGGAGCAATGCCTCGGAGACCACCCAAACACAACAATAGCTGATCTCCTCAGGGAGACCAGCTACAAAAACTACCGCAGAGCCTCACTTAAGAGTCTCAACACAGCAATCCGAAGTGCAAAGTTCCCTGGGAAAAGGGAATATGCAAAATAAATGTGGAGCCCCAGTTATGGGTCTACAACACAATGAAAGCCAGATATCCCTCAAAGGAAGGAAAACCAAGCAAAGGGTGTCTCCATTACAGAGATCACCAAATCCACCATATTAAGTGGCCCCTATGTCAAGATCCCGCTTTTTACAAGCTTTAAGGATGTGACGGGAAAACCTAAGCCAGTTATCCATCCACAGACAGCTGTTTCGGGGTGTTGCCCCTCATCAGTGCGGAGTAGGATTCTGGCTAACCGGGAGCAATGCCTCGGAGACCACCCAAACACAACAATAGCTGATCTCCTCAGGAGACCAGCTACAAAAAACACCGCGGAGCCTCACTTAAGAGTCTCAACACAGCAATCCGAAGTGCAAAGTTCCCTGGGAAAAGGAATATGCAAAATAAATGTGGAGCCCCAGTTATGGGTCTACAACACAATGAAAGCCAGATATCCCTCAAAGGAAGGAAAACCAAGCAAAGGGGTGTCTCCATTACAGAGATCACCAAATCCACCATATTAAGTGGCCCCTATGTCAAGATCCCGCTTTTTTACAAGCTTTAAGGATGTGACGGGAAAACCTAAGCCAGTTATCCATCCACAGACAGCTGTTTCGGGGTGTTGCCCCTCATCAGTGCGGAGTAGGATTCTGGCTAACCGGGAGCAATGCCTCGGAGACCACCCAAACACAACAATAGCTGATCTCCTCAGGGAGACCAGCTACAAAAACACTGCGGAGCCTCACTTAAGAGTCTCAACACAGCAATCCGAAGTGCAAAGTTCCCTGGGAAAAGGGAATATGCAAAATAAATGTGGAGCCCCAGTTATGGGTCTACAACACAATGAAAGCCAGATATCCCTCAAAGGAAGGAAAACCAAGCAAAGGGTGTCTCCATTACAGAGATCACCAAATCCACCATATTAAGTGGCCCCTATGTCAAGATCCCGCTTTTTTACAAGCTTTAAGGATGTGACGGGAAAACCTAAGCCAGTTATCCATCCACAGACAGCTGTTTCGGGGTGTTGCCCTCATCAGTGCGGAGTAGGATTCTGGCTAACCGGGAGCAATGCCTCGGAGACCACCCAAACACAACAATAGCTGATCTCCTCAGGAGACCAGCTACAAAACACACGTGAGCCTCACTTAAGAGTCTCAACACAGCAATCCGAAGTGCAAAGTTCCCTGGGAAAAGGGAATATGCAAAATAAATGTGGAGCCCCAGTTATGGGTCTACAACACAATGAAAGCCAGATATCCCTCAAAGGAAGGAAAACCAAGCAAAGGGTGTCTCCATTACAGAGATCACCAAATCCACCATATTAAGTGGCCCCTATGTCAAGATCCCGCTTTTTTACAAGCTTTAAGGATGTGACGGGGAAAACCTAAGCCAGTTATCCATCCACAGACAGCTGTTTCGGGGTGTTGCCCCTCATCAGTGCGGAGTAGGATTCTGGCTAACCGGGAGCAATGCCTCGGAGACCACCCAAACACAACAATAGCTGATCTCCTCAGGGAGACCAGCTACAAAAAACACCGCGGAGCCTCACTTAAGAGTCTCAACACAGCAATCCGAAGTGCAAAGTTCCCTGGGAAAAGGGAATATGCAAAATAAATGTGGAGCCCCAGTTATGGGTCTACAACACAATGAAAGCCAGATATCCCTCAAAGGAAGGAAAACCAAGCAAAAGGGTGTCTCCATTACAGAGATCACCAAATCCACCATATTAAGTGGCCCCTATGTCAAGATCCCGCTTTTTTACAAGCTTTAAGGATGTGACGGGGAAAACCTAAGCCAGTTATCCATCCACAGACAGCTGTTTCGGGGTGTTGCCCCTCATCAGTGCGGAGTAGGATTCTGGCTAACCTGGAGCAATGCCTCGGAGACCACCCAAACACAACAATAGCTGATCTCCTCAGGAGACCAGCTACAAAAACACCGCGGAGCCTCACTTAAGAGTCTCAACACAGCAATCCGAAGTGCAAAGTTCCCTGGGAAAAGGGAATATGCAAAATAAATGTGGAGCCCCAGTTATGGGTCTACAACACAATGAAAGCCAGATATCCCTCAAAGGAAGGAAAACCAAGCAAAGAGGTGTCTCCATTACAGAGATCACCAAATCCACCATATTAAGTGGCCCCTATGTCAAGATCCCGCTTTTTACAAGCTTTAAGGATGTGACGGGAAAACCTAAGCCAGTTATCCATCCACAGACAGCTGTTTCGGGGTGTTGCCCCTCATCAGTGCGGAGTAGGATTCTGGCTAACCTGGAGCAATGCCTCGGAGACCACCCAAACACAACAATAGCTGATCTCCTCAGGGAGACCAGCTACAAAAAACACTGCGGAGCCTCACTTAAGAGTCTCAACACAGCAATCCGAAGTGCAAAGTTCCCTGGGAAAAGGGAATATGCAAAATAAATGTGGAGCCCCAGTTATGGGTCTACAACACAATGAAAGCCAGATATCCCTCAAAGGAAGGAAAACCAAGCAAAGGGGTGTCTCCATTACAGAGATCACCAAATCCACCATATTAAGTGGCCCCTATGTCAAGATCCCGCTTTTTTACAAGCTTTAAGGATGTGAAGGGGAAAACCTAAGCCAGTTATCCATCCACAGACAGCTGTTTCGGGGTGTTGCCCCTCATCAGTGCGGAGTAGGATTCTGGCTAACCTGGAGCAATGCCTCGGAGACCACCCAAACACAACAATAGCTGATCTCCTCAGGGAGACCAGCTACAAAAACACCGCGGAGCCTCACTTAAGAGTCTCAACACAGCAATCCGAAGTGCAAAGTTCCCTGGGAAAAGGGAATATGCAAAATAAATGTGGAGCCCCAGTTATGGGTCTACAACACAATGAAAGCCAGATATCCCTCAAAGGAAGGAAAACCAAGCAAAGGGGTGTCTCCATTACAGAGATCACCAAATCCACCATATTAAGTGGCCCCTATGTCAAGATCCCGCTTTTTTACAAGCTTTAAGGATGTGACGGGAAAACCTAAGCCAGTTATCCATCCACAGACAGCTGTTTCGAGGTGTTGCCCCTCATCAGTGCGGAGTAGGATTCTGGCTAACCTGGAGCAATGCCTCGGAGACCACCCAAACACAACAATAGCTGATCTCCTCAGGGAGACCAGCTACAAAAAACACTGCGGAGCCTCACTTAAGAGTCTCAACACAGCAATCCGAAGTGCAAAGTTCCCTGGGAAAAGGGAATATGCAAAATAAATGTGGAGCCCCAGTTATGGGTCTACAACACAATGAAAGCCAGATATCCCTCAAAGGAAGGAAAACCAAGCAAAGTGGTGTCTCCATTACAGAGATCACCAAATCCACCATATTAAGTGGCCCCTATGTCAAGATCCCGCTTTTTTACAAGCTTTAAGGATGTGACGGGGAAAACCTAAGCCAGTTATCCATCCACAGACAGCTGTTTCGGGGTGTTGCCCCTCATCAGTGCGGAGTAGGATTCTGGCTAACCTGGAGCAATGCCTCGGAGACCACCCAAACACAACAATAGCTGATCTCCTCAGGGAGACCAGCTACAAAAACACCGCGGAGCCTCACTTAAGAGTCTCAACACAGCAATCCGAAGTGCAAAGTTCCCTGGGAAAAGGGAATATGCAAAATAAATGTGGAGCCCCAGTTATGGGTCTACAACACAATGAAAGCCAGATATCCCTCAAAGGAAGGAAAACCAAGCAAAATGGTGTCTCCATTACAGAGATCACCAAATCCACCATATTAAGTGGCCCCTATGTCAAGATCCCGCTTTTTTACAAGCTTTAAGGATGTGACGGGGAAAACCTAAGCCAGTTATCCATCCACAGACAGCTGTTTCGGGGTGTTGCCCCTCATCAGTGCGGAGTAGGATTCTGGCTAACCGGGAGCAATGCCTCGGAGACCACCCAAACACAACAATAGCTGATCTCCTCAGGGAGACCAGCTACAAAAAACACCGCGGAGCCTCACTTAAGAGTCTCAACACAGCAATCCGAAGTGCAAAGTTCCCTGGGAAAAGGGAATATGCAAAATAAATGTGGAGCCCCAGTTATGGGTCTACAACACAATGAAAGCCAGATATCCCTCAAAGGAAGGAAAACCAAGCAAAGGGGTGTCTCCATTACAGAGATCACCAAATCCACCATATTAAGTGGCCCCTATGTCAAGATCCCGCTTTTTTTACAAGCTATAAGGATGTGAAGGGAAAACCTAAGCCAGTTATCCATCCACAGACAGCTGTTTCGGGTGTTGCCCCTCATCAGTGCGGAGTAGGATTCTGGCTAACCTGGAGCAATGCCTCGGAGACCACCCAAACACAACAATAGCTGATCTCCTCAGGAGACCAGCTACAAAAACACCGCGGAGCCTCACTTAAGAGTCTCAACACAGCAATCCGAAGTGCAAAGTTCCCTGGGAAAAGGGAATATGCAAAATAAATGTGGATCCCCAGTTATGGGTCTACAACACAATGAAAGCCAGATATCCCTCAAAGGAAGGAAAACCAAGCAAAATGGTGTCTCCATTACAGAGATCACCAAATCCACCATATTAAGTGGCCCCTATGTCAAGATCCCGCTTTTTTACAAGCTTTAAGGATGTGACGGGGAAAACCTAAGCCAGTTATCCATCCACAGACAGCTGTTTCGGGTGTTGCCCCTCATCAGTGCGGAGTAGGATTCTGGCTAACCTGGAGCAATGCCTCGGAGACCACCCAAACACAACAATAGCTGATCTCCTCAGGGAGACCAGCTACAAAAACACCGCGGAGCCTCACTTAAGAGTCTCAACACAGCAATCCGAAGTGCAAAGTTCCCTGGGAAAAGGGAATATGCAAAATAAATGTGGAGCCCCAGTTATGGGTCTACAACACAATGAAAGCCACATATCCCTCAAAGGAAGGAAAACCAAGCAAAGGGGTGTCTCCATTACAGAGATCACCAAATCCACAATATTAAGTGGCCCCTATGTCAAGATCCCGCTTTTTACAAGCTTTAAGGATGTGACGGGGAAAACCTAAGCCAGTTATCCATCCACAGACAGCTGGTTCGGGTGTTGCCCCTCATCAGTGCGGAGTAGGATTCTGGCTAACCTGGAGCAATGCCTCGGAGACCACCCAAACACAACAATAGCTGATCTCCTCAGGGAGACCAGCTACAAAAACACCGCGGAGCCTCACTTAAGAGTCTCAACACAGCAATCCGAAGTGCAAAATTCCCTGGGAAAAGGGAATATACAAAATAAACGTGGAGCCCCAGTTATTGGTCTACAACACAATGAAAGCCAGATATCCCTCAAAGGAAGGAAAACCAAGCAAAGGGGTGTCTCCATTACAGAGATCACCAAATCCACCATATTAAGTGGCCCCTATGTCAAGATCCCACTTTTTTTTTTACAAGCTATAAGGATGTGAAGGGGAAAACCTAAGCCAATTATCCATCCACAGACAGCTGTTTCGGGGTGTTGCCCCTCATCAGTGCGCAGTAGGATTCTGGCTAACCTGGAGCAATGCCTCGGAGACCACCCAAACACAACAATAGCTGATCTCCTCAGGGAGACCAGCTACAAAAACACCGCGGAGCCTCACTTAAGAGTCTCAACACAGCAATCCGAAGTGCAAAGTTCCCTGGGAAAAGGGAATATGCAAAATAAATGTGGATCCCCAGTTATGGGTCTACAACACAATGAAAGCCAGATATCCCTCAAAGGAAGGAAAACCAAGCAAAATGGTGTCTCCATTACAGAGATCACCAAATCCACCATATTAAGTGGCCCCTATGTCAAAATCCCGACTTTTTTACAAGCTATAAGGATGTGACAGGGAAAACCTAAGCCAGTTATCCATCCACAGACAGCTGTTTCGGGGTGTTGCCCCTCATCAGTGCGCAGTAGGATTCTGGCTAACCTGGAGCAATGCCTCAGAGACCACCCAAACACAACAATAGCTGATCTCCTCAGGGAGACCAGCTACAAAAACACTGCAGAGCCTCACTTAAGAGTCTCAACACAGCAATCCGAAGTGCAAAGTTCCCTGGGAAAAGGGAATATGCAAAATAAATGTGGAGCCCCAGTTATGGGTCTACAACACAATGAAAGCCAGATATCCCTCAAAGCAAGGAAAACCAAGCAAAATGGTGTCTCCATTACAGAGATCACCAAATCCACCATATTAAGTGGCCACTATGTCAAGATCCCGCTTTTTTACAAGCTTTAAGGATGTGACGAGGAAAACCTAACCCAGTTATCCATCCACAGATAGCTGTTTCGGGGTGATGCCCCTCATCAGTGCGGAGTAGGATTCTGGCTAACCGGGAGCAATGCCTCGGAGACCACCCAAACACAACAATAGCTGATCTCCTCAGGGAGACCAGCTACAAAAACACCACGGAGCCACACTTAAGAGTCTCAACACAGCAATCCGAAGTGCAAAATTCCCTGGGAAAAGGGAATATGCAAAATAAATGTGGAGCCCCAGTTATGGGTCTACAACACAATGAAAGCCAGATATCCCTCAAAGGAAGGAAAACCAAGCAAAGGGTGTCTCCATTACAGAGATCACCAAATCCACCATATTAAGTGGCCCCTATGTCAAGATCCCGCTTTTTTACAAGCTATAAGGATGTGAAGGGAAAACCTAAGCCAGTTATCCATCCGCAGACAGATGTTTCGAGGTGTTGCCCCTCATCAGTGCGGAGTAGGATTCTGGCTAACCTGGAGCAATGCCTCGGAGACCACCCAAACACAACAATAGCTGATCTCCTCAGGGAGACCAGCTACAAAAACACAGCGGAGCCTCACTTAAGAGTCTCAACACAGCAATCCGAAGTGCAAAGTTCCCTGGGAAAAGGGAATATGCAAAATAAATGTGGATCACTAGTTATGGGTCTACAACACAATGAAAGCCAGATATCCCTCAAAAGTAGGAAAACCAAGCAAAATGGTGTCTCCATTACAGAGATCACCAAATCCACCATATTAAGTGGCCCCTATGTCAAGATCCCGCTTTTTTACAAGCTTTAAGGATGTGACGGGGAAAACCTAAGCCAGTTATCCATCCACAGACAGCTGTTTCGGGGTGTTGCCCCTCATCAGTGCGGAGTAGGATTCTGGCTAATCGGGAGCAATGCCTCGGAGACCACCCAAACACAACAATAGCTGATCGCCTCAGGGAGGCCAGCTACAAAAAACAACGCGGAGCCTCACTTAAGAGTATCAACCCAGCAATCTGAAGTGCAAAGTTCCCTGGGAAAAGGGAATATGCAAAATAAATGTGGAGCCCCAGTTATGGGTCTACAACACAATGAAAGCCAGATATCCCTCAAAGGAAGGAAAACCAAGGAAAGAGGTGTCTCCATTACAGAGATCACCAAATCTACCATATTAAGTGGCCCCTATGTCAAGATCCCGCTTTTTTACAAGCTTTAAGGATGTGACAGGGAAAACCTAAGCCAGTTATCCATCCACAGACAGCTGTTTCGAGGTGTTGCCCCTCATCAGTGCAGAGTAGGATTCTGGCTAACCGGGAGCAATGCCTTGGAGACCACCCAAACACAACAATAGCTGATCTACTCAGGAGACCAGCTACAAAAACACCATAGAGCCTCACTTAAGAGTCTCAACACAGCAATCCGAAGTGCAAAGTTCCCTGGGAAAAGGGAATATGCAAAATAAATGTGGATCCCCAGTTATGGGTCTACAACACAATGAAAGCCAGATATCCCTCAAAGGTAGGAAAACCAAGCAAAATGGTGTATCCATTACAGAGATCACCAAATCCACCATATTAAGTGGCCCCTATGTCAAGATCCAGCTTTTTTACAAGCTTTAAGGATGTGACGGGGAAAACCTAAGCCAGTTATCCATCCACAGACAGCTGTTTCGGGGTGTTGCCCCTCATCAGTGCGGAGTAGGATTCTGGCTAACCGGGAGCAATGCCTCGGAGACCACCCAAACACAACAATAGCTGATCTCCTCAGGGAGACCAGCTACAAAAACAACGCGGAGCCTCACTTAAGAGTCTCAACACAGCAATCCGAAGTGCAAAGTTCCCTGGGAAAAGGGAATATGCAAAATAAATGTGGAGCCCCAGTTATGGGTCTACAACTCAATGAAAGCCAGATATCCCTTCAAAGGTAGGAAAACCAAGCAAAATGGTGTCTCCATTACAGAGATCACCAAATCCACCATATTAAGTGGCCCCTATGTCAAGATCTCGCTTTTTTACAAGCTTTAAGGATGTGACCGGGAAAACCTAAGCCAGTTATCCATCCACAGACAGCTGTTTCGGGGTGTTGGCCCTCATCAGTGCGGAGTAGGATTCTGGCTAACCGGGAGCAATGGCTCGGAGACCACCCAAACACAACAATAGCTGATCTCCTCAGGGAGACCAGCTACAAAAAACACCACGGAGCCTCACTTAAGAGTCTCAACACAGCAATCCGAAGTGCAAATTTCCCTGGGAAAAGGGAATATGCAAAATAAATGTGGAGCCCCAGTTATGGGTCTACAACACAATGAAAGCCAGATATCCCTCAAAGGAATGAAAACCAAGCAAAGGGTGTCTCCAATACAGAGATCACCAAATCCACCATATTAAGTGGCCACTATGTCAAGATCCCGCTTTTTTTACAAGCTTTAAGGATGTGACGGGGAAAACCTAAGCCAGTTATCCATCCACAGATAGCTGTTTCGGGTGATGCCCCTCATCAGTGCAGAGTAGGATTCTGGCTAAGCGGGAGCAATGCCTCGGAGACCACCCAAACACAACAATAGCTGATCTCCTCAGGGAGACCAGCTACAAAAACACCACGGAGCCTCACTTAAGAGTCTCAACACAGCAATCCGAAGTGCAAAGTTCCCTGGGAAAAGGGAATATGCAAAATAAATGTGGAGCCCCAGTTATGGGTCTACAACACAATGAAAGCCAGATATCCCTCAAAGGAAGGAAAACCAAGCAAAGGGGTGTCTCCATTACAGAGATCACCAAATCCACCATATTAAGTGGCCCCTATGTCAAGATCCCGCTTTTTTACAAGCTATAAGGATGTGAAGGGGAAAACCTAAGCCAGTTATCCATCCACAGACAGCTGTTTCGGGGTGTTGCCCCTCATCAGTGCGGAGTAGGATTCTGGCTAACCTGGAGCAATGCCTCGGAGACCACCCAAACACAACAATAGCTGATCTCCTCAGGGAGACCAGCTAC